>JANFOE010002954.1:0-56262 GCA_025667525.1 Glebionis coronaria
TAGAAGAACATGCTGATAAAGATTCGGTGAATACGCATGAAGAAAGTCTACAAATTACTCAGTAACTAGTCGACCCACATCTACATCTCAACCTAAAAGCCGATCTAGTGGAACACATTTGGAATAATCGCAATGAATAAATTAATTTTAATGTTTAATGTTTTTAGTTTATTGTAATGTTTTTTAAACTCGAATAATTGTGTTTTTTTTAAAATAAATGTATGTTTTTTTATGAAATTTATTATGTTTTAAAAAAAAAACTTTTTTTTCAACTAGGTCGCACTAGGTCGCCTGGTGTTATTATTTTTTATATTGATTGATTACCGTGAACTGAGTAAATTGATGATCAAAATCTATATCCACTACCCAAGATGATGGATTTGTTCGATCATTTACAAGGTTCTAGCTTATGTTCTAAAGATTTGATCCACGACACGAAAAATCGTCAATCGTAACGAGCGAAGCGGCAGCGGCGCCAATTTAATATAGGAATTTTGCAATTCCTGCTATACCAACATCTCCTAATGTACCCACATTTGCATCCTGAACCAAAACTTCTAATGTACCAACAGTTGCATCCTGAACCAAATCTTTTGATGTAACACCGACATTGGAAGTGATCCTTTAGAGAGCTCATGATCTAATATTTGACATATCTTTACTAAAGATATATTCGTCTCTATCTATTTAGCAGTACTTACATTAATACTAATGGTACTTAGCATATACCGCGTTAACACTAACAGTACTTGTTAACACTAACAGTACTTGTACTTTATACTAACCGTACTTGGTTCCTCCTCCTCCTCCAAGCCCTGCAATGCACCCTAGCCCGTTCTTCAACCCGAACTTGGTTAATTGGAATTGGGATGATGTCATTGTCATCTCAAGTGATGACGAGTCCAACTAATTTGAACATTTATTTTTCTTTTGATTTTGATGAGCTGACAGCAATGGCTTCTGAGCAAAGCAGCTCTGAACCCGCACTTCATGAAATGGGACCTAGTAACATTAGTTCTGGTCTTGTCCCAAACAACCCTACTTCATCATCATTTATACCACCCACTAGGAATGAATGGGATACGTTGTTTCAACCGTTCTTTGATGAATTTTTTACTCCTCCAAGTATTGTTGCTCCAGAACCTGAGGTAATAGCTCCGGTAACCAAAGTTGTCGCTTTGTATGGACGTAAGTGTAGATGTCCATTGTGTTGGAGGGAAGTAGGAGAAAGTCAATTGACTGGACCTGAAATGATATTTGAGACGACTGAAAAGATTGTGCAAATTAAGAAACGTATGTTATCTGCCAGAAGTAGACAAAAGAGTTATGCTGATAACTGAAGGAAAACGACAAGCGACTTCCGTTCACAACCGCACGGAACTCAGAACTCAAGACCACAACAATGAACCGTCAAGTTCAAAGCTGGTTCTAGGAAATGTTCCAAGAGCAGATATGACAGTTAACACCCCATGTACAGTGTCCCAGTTATACTCCATGTACAGTATTTCAAGTGTACTCCACGTATAGTGTCTCAGATCTACTCCATGTGCAGTATTCATTTTATACTTCATGTACAGTAGTCCAGGTGTACACCAGAAACCTCTAATGTTGAACCCTATCTAATACATTGAACCTCTAATGTTGAACCCTATCTAATACATTAAACCTCTAATGTTGAACCCTATCTAATACATTGAACCTCTAATGTTGAACCCTATCTAATACATTGAACCTCTAATGTTGAACCCTATCTAATAGAGATACAATTAACATAAGGGATTATTATCATTGTTACATAAAAAATTATGCGTGTTCAAAATAATTTACTACCAATACACACATCAAGTGTTCACGATGTTTACCAGATATAAGAGACATAAAGACTGATATAATCTACATGGGCCATTTTTACTAGATTTAATTGCATGGTATATCAACCAACTATCATGTATCGTAACATTAGAAGGTTTTGTCTGAAACTTGATTTAAATAAAAAGACCACAACGTGACCTTGATATTTTATGTATCTTTGTTATACATGATTTTCTTCCTCAATTGGATGTTCGCTAGAAATTTCAGAAGGTAAAATATCTTCATCCTCTAGTTCTACAATCCTCCCACTCTCTTTTTGAACTATGAGATTCTTTTCAAAGAAATCTGCATACCTCTCAACAACTATTTTGTTTTCAGGTGGGTAGTAGAAATAGTAACCCATAGTTTCCTTAGGGTAATCTAAGAAGACACACTTAACCGATCTTGATTGAAGTTTGTCAGGCGTGTGACGTTTCACATGAGCCTCACAACCCCAGACCTTTAAGTAAGACAAGTTAGGAACCGGTGACGGGGTAAAAGGGTCTGTTGAGTTGTCAACGAAACCATTTGGTAACGAATCGACTTCCGGCAGTTGGGTAGCTGCAGGGTTCTCCATCTAACCTAAAATTGTACAAAGTTGGCAACTGTCATAGATTTATTTACTTCTTAAGAACAATATACATCTGATTCAATATCCTTATCAAGGGAACATGCTTTTCTAAAACGAGAGGATCGATGTCGATAAAACCTTTCGCCTCAACGGGTGTTGGGCTAGGAAAAGGAGGCACTTCGATGGAGTTAGAAGTTGAAGCCTCAAAGACGTGGTCCTTCGACGAAACTGAGCATTGCATTGCTAGTCCTAAATTATACATGGCCTGATCACCTATGTCTAATTTAGAAGGAGCCATGCTAGGCTGAATAGTAGTCACCTTAAAAATCTTGATAACAACCAACTTTTTTTAACTTGTATTTATGACAAAGTTAAATAAAATGAAATAAAATGAAAAGTAGTTTTGAAAACCTTTATATTTTATGCAAGTAGCATAATTTCCCTTGATATGGATTAAAATAGTAAATAATCCAAACACATAGTATTAGTTAATACACACAATATCCTAAAAATAAAGAAAGACAAAGGAAAGAGTTCAACAATCCAAAACATGTTCACAAACATGATTCGGTCCGCACATTGCCTAAAGAGGTAAGGGTCATCCCAAAAGTAGTATTTGACTTCCTTAAGAAATTTCTTCTTTTGTTGTGAAGTGAGACCCTCTATTAGCACATCCCCCACAAGATAGTTTGCAACATCCACAAACCATGGGGAGGATTAAATTTTGACATCTACATAAATGCTATTTATTGTCTACTATTTCTTATTTATTCGTAAGGACTCTTACGAATAATGTTTAGTGTGTGTGCCCCCAATAGGCTCTAACTGCTATTTCTTGTCTGCTAAACTCCTCCTCCGCCAACACATTTCATAAGTAATCGAAATTCTGGAGAACGAGAGATGATAGAGTCAATTATAAGTTTGGTATTCTTTCGAGAATTTATGTGAGTAGTTCCGTATGCGGAGGGTAAAGGGATCCTCCCTGGGATCACACCATGGGCGGGAGAGATCTTCCCCATCTACATCACGGTAGAAAGGGTCATCATAGTATCCCTCATCATCCGATGGTGGCGGAGGAGTATACCTAGGTCGGCGACGCTTGGGGGGATTGTCATCCGAATCCGACCACGAGGGGCCGGGAGAAGGGAGCGGTGGTATACTCCTCGTAACACACCGAGTGTTGCCAATATGGGTTCGTCATCGTCGTCATCGTCTCGTCACATTAATGCCTTACATGATGAAGCAAATGAGGAAAATCGGTTTTTCGATAGGTTTTCGACGCTTATGACACATTGGAAAGCACAAGATGCTTTGATTGTTAGCATTCTTAACACTTTCTCCCCCATTATGACGCACATCGGATGAATCCAAAGTGGTAAAACTATCACCGTTTCCCATCCCATGTTTGTTATAAATAACAATTAGTTTGATTATTAAAATGGTTAATAATTTTAAAACACATACATCAGTTAAAAAGATTTAAAGCAATTACTGAAAAAGTTTCCAAGTAATCAGAAGAAAAGGTTTCTTGGATCTATTCAATGGCGATCGTGGTGCGTGTCAATCCGTGTTTAAGAATGACTTGAAAAAGGAGTTGAAAAACGAGTTAGCAAATGAGCTTAAGATCCATACAAACAAAATGAAGGGAAATGAAACTAGGTTACAACAAAACCAACGAAAAATGGAACAAGGGCAACATGAAATAAAACAAGAGATGATTAAGGCCGAGAAGAGGCAATCTATGTTTGAGGATAAAATTTCTCCATATGCGAAATCCAGTTTTCCGCATCAGACGATATCTCAGCTCTCTCAAAAGATCGAGGTTTCTGCTTGTTAAACCTCTCAAGCCAAGTATGTAGAGTAATCGGTGGAGGAAAGAAAAAACCTAGTAGGAAGACACCAAGATTTATAATGTTTCGGCAACGAGGCTCTATCCTCGTTCCTACTCCACTCCTCGAGTACACCTTACTCGAGATTTCCACTATATCCACAAGCTCCCTTCTTGGACATCAACCTCTTGGTGCGAGTATAGAGCCTTTTGGGGTGTTTAGGAATAAGGATTGTTGGAGATTGAATTGTTTATGGTGTATGGTTTTCTTCTCTACATCACCAATAGTTTAATATATTTACATAGCTACCAAATCCACCCCTCACCACTTGGGTGAGAGGTGATACTAACATCATCTTTGCATGTATATTGTTAACCCCAATTGGTTTAGTTCCCTTGATAAGTGACTTTCTAGGATCAATTATAGGAACTTGCGAAAAGTTCTTGTTCTTAACCCGTATGAGCTAAGACTTTTGCATTTTAAAAAAATATTAATCAAAGCATGAGTCTTTTTTGGAATATCATTGCATTTTTCGTATGTTTTTTGCAGATTATTTTTAGGTATGAAAATGTTTTCAAATGTCATGGCTAACTCTATCATCACGTAATATGTTTAAAATTTGAGAATGATGCAAAAATGTCCCTCGTGGTTTGATCAATACCAAATTGTATTTTGATAACCAATCTCATCAAAATAGAAGTCTCCAAGCAAGGATCCAGCACCCTTAAACGTAAAATTATCAAAGAAGAAGAATCTGCTGAAACTAAACCCAATCCCTTAAACTTTACCTATGATCCCTATTTTTCCTACCTATATTACCCAAATACTAACCTAATCATACCGTAACCACGTCTTTCACTACCGCAATTACCATGCCTTCCGCTATCACAAGCAAAACCCTTTTTCCTCCTCATCCTTCCGCTAGCTGGGACATAGCACAATACCATCCTTCTAACTTTCGCTGCCCAGGAAGAAAGTGGTTGGAACTAAATGGGTCTACAGAAACAAGAGGGATGAAGCTGGCATGATTGTCAAAAACAAGGCTAGGCTTGTGGTGCTGGGATATAATCAATCTGAGGGGATTGACTATGATGAAACGTTTGCACCAGTAGCCAGGTTGGAAGCTATTAGAATCTTCCTAGCCTTTGCAGCTTATATGGGGTTTACTGTATACTAGATGGATGTGAAGAGTGCTTTCCTAAATGGCAAGAGATTATCCCCTCGAGAACCTTTTAACAAATCATTTCCTGCAAGATCACGAATGAAGCAAGTATGTTGTCTAAAAGCGACCTCAAGGTTTGAATCGCAAAATTGTCCCAAATGTTGTGACTATTGGCAATCATACAGTCACATAACTGTTTGACGATTTAATATGATCATGTATTATATTTGATCATAGTCTTCAAGTAATTGTAAAATATTTGTCACATTTAAATAAATATAGTGGCAAATGTTTCAATGCCTACTTTCAATTTTCCACACACACAAAATTCATGTGTGGTTAACATTTAACAAAATATACTAGTCACATTAAAATAATGTGTGTGACAACCTTGTTTCCATTTTTGCTTATTTTGTTCTTATCCGGGTTCTTAAAACCCTAACATTCCGAGCAAAAGCTCGCTTGAAATTATCTACATCAGATTTTTTCTTCAGCATATCTATCATAGATTTTAGGCACACTGTGTCCATTCTATTGCTATTTTTCACAAGAAACAGAGTCTCGTCATAAAATCTGTCAAAACTGTCAAATATTCTATGTCTGTAAAGTGTTTGGTCGGGGGAGTCATATTTGGACGTGATTTTGAGCCTCTTAGAGGCCGAATGGGTAAAGAATCGGATCCAAAATAGTAGGATTTCCACTTGACGAGCTATTGGAAAAACCTAACACTTCTTGTGAAAACTCATCGCAAACCACATCACCTAAGTCGATGTGATTGATAAGTGACTTTCTAGGATCAATTATAGGAACCCGACTAGAATTATATTTAAACCCAACACACTAAACATTTTACAATTGGGCGTACTAAATTCTAGTCGGTAGCATTTATCATAATAGAGGGTAAAGGGATCCTCCCTAAACATTAACTTAACAAATGGAGAATAATTTAGGTAAAGGGATCCTCCCTAAACATTAACTTTACAATTGGGCGTACTAAATTCTAGTCGGTAGCATTTATCATAACTGGACGTCATCAAAGCTCTAACTTCTATTTCGATTTACTGTTGTTGGTGTCGATCCAAAACCTAATATCGGTACCATTCCCTACTTCCCCCACAAACGAAGAAGCGAACTCTAAACCTATACCCCAATTATTTCGGGTTTTGGGTTTCCCCGTCGGGTTCGGGTTTTTTTGCCATCCCTAATCATCACCACTCAATCAACACCGACTCGATCTATATCCCTCCGTCTCTTATACCCATCTAGACTCGAATACATAAACAATCAAAATAAGATCTCAGATTGCTTAACTTATTCACAAAATCTTTTCTAAGATTTATAAGTTTAAAACATACCCATCATCGATCTATAGCACAAAATGCCATCATTTTTATACAAAAATTAGAGAAGATTTATAACATCCATGTTATCATCTTTCTTTATTTTCAATCGACTTACATGCAGTCAATTAAATACACCTTACCCGAGACTATAACACTGTTAGTGTTAGCATCCATACGCTGAACTGTTTGTTGAATCAAGTGCTATTGTGCCACCTGCTCGCCACCTACTCGCCACCTGCTCGCCACCTGCTCGCCACCTTGAGATAGTGGTGGCTGCTGATGTTGATGGATAATTCTGGTACTCTACAGGGGACACCACGAGCTATCACTCCGTCGTGGTGAAGTTATAACACTGGTGCTTCCAGTTTTATGGTTATGGTACCTCCATAACTAGGTGAAACTGGTCATGCATGTATATGGCTTTAGGAATTTAATTAAACATAAGCAATCAAAATATATAAAACATATACTGGGAAAATAGTTGGCTGCATACGGGGAATCATAATAAGGAAAGAATTTCCATACTGAAAGGACAGAAAATCCGTACCTTGTATCCAGTGAACGAAGAAGACGAACGGAAGAGAGTCCTACTTCGATATCATTAACGCTACATAAATAATATACGTGTATAAGTGTTCTGATTACTGTATACGTAACTGGTTTTATATCATGTCTTAGCTTGTTTTATATGTTCATGTCATGTTTTACTGATTTTATCATTATGTTGTGTTTATCATGTATTCTGTCTATTCTTATTATGTATTACTTGTATTTCTGGTATTATTATACTTGTGTAATAATAAGTAACTTTATAAAAATAGCAGGTTTCCAAAACTTTTTATTTTTGGAAACAGGTTAATACACACACACCAAACTTATAATTGACTATATCATCTCTCGTTCTCCATAAAGATCGAAACATGACAGTTAATGAATACTGATCGAAAATACAATCCATGGCTACCCGCCTCAAAAAATTTCTATTTTTGGGAACTCAATTGTTGGACGGTCTGAATGATGACCCTCAACTCCAGAAAATTATTCAAGAGCTAACAAACGATCCACAATCTCGCCCGGGCTTTTCCTTTGTTGATGGAAAATTGTATCACAAAACGAGGATCTTAAATCCCAAAACACCCCTTATCAGAACAAACAAACCGAATAAAGTCTACATGAAAATATTATTTTTTTTAAAGATTAGCCCTTATATAAAAAAACCCCAAATCTGACAAATAAAATTGAACAATATTTATAAAAGAAGATACTTACGGGATGAACTTGCATTTGAATCCTCACAGATGCTCCAGGATAGGTATCTGCTTTGGGCTCTTATTATATTGTTGGTTAACGCTTCGGTGTCATGAGCTTAGACGTAGGGATACCAACGTATACTATTTTGATTATAGCCATGTTTGGTTAAAATCCTTTGGATGGATCCTAACGAGCGGGAAGCCACTTGGGAAATGCAGGAGTCTATCCGGACTTCTTACCCTCATTTCCTGTTCTGACTGGGGTACATGATTTTAGCTTACATGTCTTTCCAGCCCTCGTAGCACATCGAGTGTTGAGAAGGCTTCGTCTTCGCATTCGCCCTCATTGTCACAAACCATTGATGCTTGCCAAATCGAGGCTAATTTGGAGAACAAAAAATTTGATAAGCTTAACGGATTGTTAATTGAGTTTAAAGTTGGTGAACAACCCACTCCCGCTACGTCTAAAGCAGTTGATGTTTCTTGTATGTATTTTGGTGGAGGCCGATCATTCTACGATTCCCGCATATGGGTTGGCCGAAGACGTTTTTGTGAAAGTGGGAAAGTTCTATTATCCGGTAGACTTCATCGTAGCCGATATTCCCACGGATCCTCAAGTTCCTCTCATTTTAGGTCGTTCCCTTACATGTATTAGCTAACTCTCCCATTTGACTGCA
Source organism: Glebionis coronaria (assembly GCA_025667525.1). Lineage (NCBI taxonomy): Eukaryota > Viridiplantae > Streptophyta > Magnoliopsida > Asterales > Asteraceae > Glebionis > Glebionis coronaria. The sequence goes on from JANFOE010002954.1 coordinate 8,684, forward strand.
ACCTTAAAGCTATTGTCAAGGCCTCCATATCTATACTACTATATAAAGCATTTGGGACCTTCTTAAAATAGCAAGGCTGAAAATTCAGACTTTTTTTCCTACTAAATAAAGCAAGTTGTTGATATCTTTATCAACATTATATACTATAACCCTTTCTAACAACATTTTGTAACAAACTTTTGTAACAACCTACTTAAATAACATTTTTTCTTTTAAACTGAAAAATCTTTTTATTAGTTTGTTATTTTTATAATATAATTTCAACATATTTTCTAAAATTTTATACTCTTTAATTCAATATCCATTTTGCTATATTTTTATTAACTATTAATTTTTTTTAATTTAAAGGGCTTTTTTCGATTTTTTACAGATTAACAATACAAACTTAATGGATAAGAGATTAATATTTGTTAACTTCAAAAATGATTATTAGTACTCGCCGCCGCATTGCGCGGGTCTATGCTAGTATATATATATACTTTTACCTATCCAGAATTTACTGATTTTGAACATACGAAACGTTTGTTATGATCAGAGGGTCTTAACCTAACCCATTTGTTTAGCCCTCCTCCAGAAGTCATCCAAAGTAGGATCAAGCATTGTTGGTGGAGGATCTTCATCAAAAGTAGGTGTAAGGTCATCATGTAAAGAATCACTCGAAAGAGTATCGACATCATCAAAGTCATCATAAGTTGGCATGTCTTTATACTCAGAAGAAAAATCATCAGAATCATACATGTCAGAACTAGAATCATCATCATAGTCATCATAGGTTGGTGGAGACTCATAAATTGGTGGAGGATCTAAATTGGAGAGAGAATCATCCAGATCATCTTGGAAAAGTGGATTATCATAGTAAGAATCGAAAAGAGGATTGTTGTAGACGACAAAATCATCAAGCACGTTAATCATATTCGCTGATTCTCTTCCATTGGATTTGACCATATGCAATATGCATATTCAATGACACATATATACCTCGCTTATATATAATGTTCTTTAATATACTTATGCTACACTTTATTGTTCTAGTAGCAGGTCAAATAGATCAGCTTAAATAATACAATATATACGGCAATCACATGGTAAATCGAAAGAAGCACCTTATGTTCGTAGTACTGAGGAGACACAGTCACTTGCGGATGAAACTCATTCTAAAATGCTTTCAAAATTCCATAAGCTTGATTATGTTCATCATAATAAAGTGGATTTTGGTAAAATTCCATAAGAATCCTCTAGTTCTACTAGTTAATCTGCTACAATTGCAATCTATTGGTTAATCTGCTACAATTGCAATCCTCAAACTGTAGCTTTCTAACTTTTTATATGATATGAACAAAATTTCAAAGGCTTGAATTAAATCATAAATAGTTATCCTTATACTTGAGATACCAGAAAACTGATATGAATCTAGTGCATATTTGTGGAATAATCTTACGCTAAGCGTAACTGGTACCTATAAGGATTATTTTTGGAAGTGTTGCAAAATTCATAAGTTTTTTTTGTAGTCAATATGGAATTTATTTCATCCAGTTTGAAGAGTCCAATATGTTGTTTGGAGATACGAAGCAGATGTCAAAAGTGTTTGCTTGAAATTTTTAAAGTGCTCTAGTAATGAGAAAATGTTACTTAAGCCATACATATCCATTTATACATACATATATTTATGTGATGAGTGTTGTGATACTCAGAACCATAAAAAATTAGCAATTGCGCGTGGTGCCTAAGACTGACAAAATCAAGAACCTTTGATGTGTCGCCTAATAGATGACATGTTCTTATAGTGCAAATATCTATTTTTTTCCTAACAGATACAACCATGGCATATATGGAGTTATTAAATGATAGATGTGATTTTTATGTTATCACCAAACATTCAACCAACATAGTCCTAGCTGCTTCTATGAGTGTTCTATTCTTTCTCTCAGCTACCCCATTTTGTTGTGGGGTTCTAGCTACACTAAACTGTCTAGTAATCCCTATTTTCTTTAGTCAAACTAAGTATGCTAAAGAAATGCTAAAGAAATTTGGATTAGAAGAATCTAGACCAATGAAGACCCCAATGGCCTCGGATAATAAACTCACCGTAGATGATGATTGTGAGTCGGTAGACAACACCAAATATAGAGGTATGATTAGTAGTTTGTTGTACCTAACGGCAAGTCGACCGGATATCATGTTCAGTGTTTGCCTTTGTGCTCGCTTCCAAGAGGCTCCCAAAACCTCTCACCTTGAAGCGGTTAAGCGTATTTTCTGATACATTAAGGGCACTATACATTTAGGATTATGGTATCCTAAAGGGACCGGCGTAGAAACCATTGTCTACGCGGACTCGGATCATGCGGGGGAAATCATGGATAAACTAAGTCTAGGTGCATTCTCACAAGGTGAGGGAAACTCCCAGACTCATTCCACACCTTCCCCCATCCAACTCACTCTTCCCATTTATGAGGATGTCACCAGGATTTTGGTTGGTGAGTAGACATTAAGTGAGGCACACAAAAAATCAACAATCAATCGTGTAACTCTTTGGTTAAGTCAACTTCTAAAACCATATTAATGATCAGATTTTCTTGAAGGATGTGTTTAGGTTTTGCAAGACATGTTACTTAATGTTGTACAAACTATTTATCCTTATTTTTACAAAGATAGAAACGTTTAAGTATACACGACATATGATTACGAGTGTCACACTCCCAAAATATCAGAGTATAATGGCAACAAGGGAGTGGTGACGTCATGATTATCATACACACACAGTTACAAAGAACGACCTCTAAATGAGACGTTCGGAAAATTGATCACTTGCAATTGAAAAAATAAATGGTTTTAACATAGTGCGGAAGCATAAAACTGGTCACAGATACAAAAACGTAGTTTCCAAATAGTACAAATGATCTTTAATTTCAATAGAAATGACGGCAGTGCATGAGACCTCACATAGCATCTTCCTTCTTAATACCTGAGAAAAACATTGCTAAAGTCTCAACATAAAGTTGGTGAGTTCATAGGTTTAGTTAATTTGAAGTGTTTAATGAACCACAAGATTTTCCCAAACGTGATGACAATATAACAAATACAAAGTCATCATAAAAGCATTTATTACAGTCTAAGCTCGTGACACCAAAGCGTTAACAACACCGGCAGTATAATCATAGAAATGTAGCCCAACTGGATGCCTAAACCCACGACATCCTATCTCAGACTCAAATGAAACTGTGCCCGCTTGTCCCTTGTTGGACCAAGACGGACAGGGGCGTCAACCCCGATAGATCTATCCATAACATTCGCGCTTACACAAAGTAATTAACGGTTCACGATTCACGGGCCAAAGCAACTGGGTTTTTAGTGGGACCTAGACTAGTATATAAATCAGTAAATGCACTTGTGTTCATACGTTAAATCAAGCAATGTCTCACCCCAAAAAGCAGTAAAAGCAGTTAAAAAGTGGGGTTATAAACTCACCTCGTTAAATCAGCAAAGCGATGGAAATGTAAATGTAGCTCGAGAATACGGTCACGCTATCCGCGACCTATTTGAATATAAGGACCGTGTTACGACATCTAAAATTCATACCAATAAAAAGCATGACATCCTAGTTGTGCTTGACAGTGTATTTTGTTTACGGAAAAACGCGACAATTAAAACTTGATTAATTAATAAACGGGCTTTTGGGCTAAAAATACATGTTATAATTTAACATTTTCGTGTGGGCTTAAACCAGTCCAATAACAAACAGCCCAACTTCAAGGTAACCAAAACATGGGCTAGGCCCATTTGATTTCATCACCAAACCCGGCCCTCAAACCAGGCGTTACAAACAAGGGAAGGAGTGGGTTATATTCATTTTACTTTCCCCAAAAACTCACAGTCAACATCCTATCTCTCGAAAATAACCCCCACCGCCCCATATTTCTCTCTCTTTCTACCCAAGGTCAGATTTTAAATCATCTATGGCTACCTATCAATACCTTGCGTTATAATCTCAGAGATAAGTGTTCTAGATCCTTACAATACGCATGGGATGTGGGGTTTTCTCTTCACACGATTTCAAATCGATTCATGATGCTGTTTTCGTATCATCTATTGATGATCTCTCTCAAAGATAAGTTTTGATCTTGTTTACCTTTCCCAAAACATTTTCTTGTGTTTACTTGATTAATCCGTCGAATCAAAAGGTTTTCTTGGTTTAAAACATTCGCTTTGACACTTAATTAAATGATTCTGGTTCGAATAATAAATAAACAAAAATTAGGGTTTCATATAATTTGGGGGTTTCGTTTGATCTTGCGTTTATATATGATCAATTAGCGTTTTCTTTCATAAAACAAATTAATTTCATTAATTAATAAATTCGTAAAAACTAGGGTTTCGAAAATATATTGGGGTTTTATAATCTCAGGTTTTTAATCTAATTAGCTTGTTTCTGCGTATTGATTTGCGTTAATTACATAATAAAGTCAATTTATAAAAATTAGGGTTTTCAGATAATTTGGGGGTTTTTTTAATCTTGTGTTTTATTCTAATTAGTTAGTGTTTTTATACATCACTCGATGTTAATTATCAAACAAAAGTAAGTTTCAAAAATTAGGGTTTTTATATAATTGGGGGTTTTTATACCCGCGAGTTTAATTAAGATTAATTAGCCTTTTTGTGAAATGAATTGTGTTAGTTTTATGTTATGACTGATTTTAGAACAATTAAGGTTTCGACAGATTTGGGTTTGATTCGAATGGTGTTTGTTTGCTACTGTTAATATTAATAATCATTGGCAACCAAATATGGTTAGTAAAGAAAAACACATAAAATGGTAAAAAGAAAAGGTTTGGATTCGACAGAAAAGTGGGGGGTTTTGGTTTGTGGGTCAAAGTCCAAATTGATAACTCTTTGTTTTTATTATTATATGTTATTGTTTAATCCGAATAGTTTGAAAAGACTAATTAGTTTGGTTTGTTTCGCAGGTTGTTTTAAAATGACGAGCACAACTAGACGTATGCAGAAAATAAAAAGAAGGTGGGTAAAAGACTCACAATGAGGGCTTTGGTTTCGGCTTGGTGGTTACGAACAAAAATTTGGCTCGGCTGGTTCAAGGCCTTGTCACTACTCTTTATATTTTTACCCAGAACTTGTAATTAAAACTGCTTGGATGAAAGCAGGAACAGACTTGTAATACTTGGATTGTGGATGTGTTTTGTTTTGTGTTTGGACTGTGAATAATTGTGATAGTATTTAACTTGTAATAATTTGCTTAGGGTTAGTCTAAATCTGGAATTGGAGGTCTTGTGATATGCCCAAATAAGGCATTTTTGGCATGTGTGCTGGATTTATCTGGTGAGTGGACTTATAAAATAAGTCACTATATTGTAGGTTTGACTTGGTTTGACTGAGATTAACAAATTTGAAAATCTGAATAAAAAGTTTACCAAGTTTGATTTTTATTCACTGATGTGTTAATTTAGTTTATATTATCTGGCCCAGCAAGGGTTTATCAAAATGACATAGTTTTAGACGCGTATACTTAACAACGAGAACTCATAATACAATCTTAATAACACAACTTAAGCAAGGATGGATATGTGTATTCTCGAAGGTTTAGTAACATTCATAACCGGTGTAAACCGTTAATACATAAAACGTTCAATAACGAACACATCTCTATTACAATAGTAGGACGCGAAAATTCGAGTTGTTACATTCGCTCTTCCTAAAGAGGGCTTTGTCCGCAAAGCTAAACAAACGATACATTTACGTCGACACCACATTAGTAAACAAATGAGGATACTTCATAAATATGAGATAACTTCTCAATTTGTTAAATCCACAAGGTTCAAAGCTCACATTAAATAAATACATGGAAAAATAAAGGTGAAAAAAATTGACGGATGTCACAGTATTCCCATGTTTTAGAGATTTCGTCACGAAATCAAGACGTTGTTGTAGTAGGGTGATTAGCGAAAAGATGAGGATACTTGCTCTTGAATTGGTCTTCACGTTCCCATGTGTATTCTGGACCTCTACGTGCATTCCAACGGATTTTTACGATGGGTATACGACTTTGCTTGAGCTGTTTGACCTGACGGTCCATGACCTCCACCGGTTCTTCTACGAAGTTGAGTTTGTCGTCGAGTTGGATCTCTTCTAAAGGAATAACGAGTGTCTCGTCGGCTAAGCATTTCTTCAGATTGCAAATGTGGAACACATTATGCACTCGGCTAAGTTCTTGAGGTAACTCCAAACGATAGGCTACGGGGCCAATCCTCTCTATGATCTTGAATTGTCCTATGTAACGAGGATTCAACTTTCCATGTTTTCCAAAGCGAATCACACCCTTCCAAGGTGAGACCTTCAACATGACTCTATCGCCAACCTCAAACTCAAGGGGTTTGCGTCTCATGTCAGCATAACTCTTTTGTCGATCTCTTGCGGCTTGCATACGGCTCTTGATCTTAAAGATCTTCTCAGTAGTCTCATGTATGATCTCGGGTCCAGTGAGTTGGGCCTCACCAACCTCTGCCCACCACACGGGTGAACGACACTTTCTACCATACAATGCTTCGAACGGTGATGCCTTTATGCTAGTGTGATAACTATTGTTGTATGAGAACTCCACCAGAGGCAGGTGCCTATCCCATCTATTTCCAAAGTCGATCACACAAGCTCTCAGCATATCTTCTAGAGTTTGAATGGTCCTTTCACTTTGATCGTCAGTTTGGGGATGATACGCAGTGCTTATATCCAACTGCGTTCCCAATGCTTTCTGCAGCGACTTCCAAAACTGTGAAGTAAATCGGCTATCTCGGTCAGAGATTATAGACACAGGCACACCATGCCTCGTGACTACTTCCTCCAAGTATGTTCTTGCTAACTTATCCATTCCATCTGTCTCCTTGATTGGTATGAAGTGAGCCGATTTGGTGAGTCGGTCGACGATGACCCAAATAGTGTCAAAGCCAGTTGAGGTTTTAGGTAGCTTTGTAATGAAATCCATAGTGATCCTTTCCCACTTCCATTCTGTCAGTTCGGGTTGGACCAATAATCCTGATGGTTTCATGTGTTCGGCCTTGACCTTGGCACAAGTCAAGCACTTGCCAACATATGTAGCAATGTCCGCCTTCATGTTCGGCCACCAATACAACATCTTAAGGTCATGATACATCTTGTCAAATCCCGGATGTATGGAGTATTTTGACTTATGCAACTCATGCATGATCAAAGGTCGTAGGTCACCATGGCACGGTATCCAACTCATATTATCAAGGCATAATGTCCCATCCGAGCGAGCTTCTAACTTCTTTATCATGCCTTCAACATCTTCAGTCTTGAGGATTTCCTCCTCGACTGCCTCCTTCTGAGCCTTGAGAATTAAGGATGGAAGATCTAAGTCAATGGTCATCACCAAGGCTTTCACTCTAAGAACTCTCTCCTTTCGACTCAAAGCGTCAGCCACGATATTTGCCTTGCCCGGGTGATAACGGATCTCGCAATCGTAATCACTGAGCAACTCTAGCCAACGTCGTTGTCTCATGTTGAGTTCTTTTTGATTCAAGATGTGTTGTAGACTTTTATGATCAGTGAACACAACACACTTTGTGCCATAAAGGTAGTGTCTCCAAATCTTCAGGGCAAACACCACTGCTCCTAACTCTAGATCATGAGTTGTGTAGTTCTTCTCGTGCACTTTTAGTTGTCTTGACGCATAAGCAATGACCTTAGTCCTTCGCATCAACACCGTACCTAACCCTTTTATGGATGCATCACAATACACCACAAAGTCTTCATTACCCTCGGGTAGGGCTAGTATAGGTGCTTCACACAATATCTGCTTCAATGTTTGGAATGCCAAATCTTGATCCTCTTTCTACTCAAACTTCTTGTCCTTTGTAGTTAACTCCGTTATTATTTTAGCTATCTTGGAGAAACCCTCAATGAATCTCCTATAGTAACCAGCAAGACCTAAAAATTGGCGGATCTCCATGGGTGTTGTAGGAGTCGCCCAATCTTTCACAGCCTCAATCTTAGCAGGATCAACGTGAATACCACTGCTATCGAGTACATGCCCAAGGAATTGCACCGTGTTTATCCAAAACTCACATTTGGAAAACTTTGCATATAACTTATCCTTCCTCAACAGCTCTAGTATGGTCTTCAAATGCTCTTTGTGTTCTTCTTCATTACGAGAGTAGATGAGAATATCATCGATAAATACAATCACAAACTTGTCCAAGTATGGTTTGCAAACTCGGTTCATGAGATCCATGAATACCGCGGGTGCGTTTGTCAAACCAAAAGGCATAACTTGGAACTCGTAGTGTCCGTATCGGGTTCTAAAAGCCGTCTTGTGGACGTCTTCTTCTCTAACCCTTAGCTGATGATATCCCAACCTTAAATCAATCTTCGAGTATATGCTAGATCCTTGCAGTTGGTCGAAAAGATCGTCAATTCTTGGCAATGGGTAGCGGTTCTTTATCGTCAGTTTATTCAACTCTCGGTAATCAATACACATCCTAAAGGATCCATCTTTCTTTTTGACGAATAGGACCGGGGCTCCCCAAGGTGAGGAACTCGGCCTAATGAAACCTTTGCCAGAAAGTTCCTTTAGTTTTTCAGCTAACTCTTTCATTTCTGCTGGTGCTAAGCGGTATGGGGCTCTAGCAACAGGTGCGGCTCCTGGTGTAAGCTCTATGTGGAACTCCACTTGTCGTGTTGGTGGTAATCCCGGTAAGTCTTCTAGGAATACGTCTGGAAAATCTCTAACGATCGGTACATCTTCAACCTTCTTCTCATGATCTTCTTCTTCCTCCTTTCGCGTTACTTGAACCAAGAACACTGGATATCCCTTCTCAATGTATCTTTGGGTTCTGATACATGAGATGACTTCCAGTCTCGATCCATTCTTCACTCCACTTCTTTCGTCTTGTATGATTAGTACATCGTTTCCATAAGGAACACGGACGCACTTCTCATGACATACAATTTCCGCGTGATGCTTCGACATCCAATCCATTCCAATGATGACATCAAAACTTCCCAATTCTATGGGGAGTAAGTCGATACTGAACGAACGATCTTGTAACCTTAGACTACATCCTTTCAGAATAGCATCGGTGGTCACTGACTTCCCATCGGCTAGTTCTACATTATACTTAATATCTAACGCAGTAGGGGTGATATTTAGGCGTTCACTAAATACAGATGACACAAAACTCCTATCCGCACCAGAATCAAATAGTACTGAAGCATAGTTGTTATTGACTAGGAACGTACCAGTCACAACATTGTTGTCTTGCACCGCAGCCTCAGCATACAAATGATACACCTTGCTAGGTGCCGTGAATCCACTTGGAGCACTGGTTGTGGCTCGGTTATTTCCTCCCCGATTCCCCTGGTTCTGCTTCTGGTTCACTTGGTTGTGGTTTTGGTTGCCTCGAATTTGATTACCACGACCTTGGTTCCCACTGCTTGGACACTTATTCTTGTAATGCCCTTTCTCTCCACACCCAAAACAAGTAACATTTGCTCCTTGACTACCTTGAGTTCCCGGTCCTCTTTGGTTAGCAGGACGGGGTGGTGCTCGACACTCCTTTGCCTTATGTCCAGCCTTTCCACAGTTGTAGCATGTAGGGGGACATCCTCCCTCGTGGTGTCGGCCACACTTTCCACAAAAAGGAAGTCTTCCAACATAGTTTCCAGCATTACTTTGCCCAGCAGTAAACACTCTAGCCACCTCTTGACGCTTGTTTTGACTGTAGTTATTAGTGTTGTTGTTGTTGTTATTGTTGTTGTAGTGATTGCCAGACCACTTCCTCTTGTCTCCAGTATTCTCTCCCAACTCTTGCACCACTTGGTACATCAAACTCTGAGCCATATCGATTGCCTCATGCAAGTCATTTGGCTTTGATGAAGTCACATTCCCCTTGATGCTCAAAGGTAAGCCCTCAATGTATCGCTCCAACAATCGGTCGTCGTTGGGCACCATTTCGGGACATAACAAGATTAGCTCTTGAAAGCGCTGATTGTAAGCAGTAAGAGCGGTACCCTTGACTTTCAAGTTCCATAGCTCAACCTCCATTTGTTTGACTTCATTTCGTGGGCAATACTTCCTAACAAACATATCTTTGAACTCACTCCAAGGTGTTGCTTGGGCAACATCAATGGTCACTGCACGAGCATAGATATTCCACCAAGTCAAAGCACCATCCACCAATGTGCTTGACGTAAACTTCACCTTATCAGCTTCAGCAACATTGCTAATCCCAAATTGGGATTCCAACTTCTCAAACCATCTAGTCAAACCTACTGCACCTTCAGTACCACGGAAACTCACTTGTGTGACCGCACGGAATTCCTTGTAGGTGCAGGTCCGCGCATTGGCAACAGTGGCTCCTTGGTTTGTCTCCTCTTGCGTGCTCGCTGTACGGATCGCTTCAGCTGCTGCGAGTGCCTCAGCCACCCGTTCCGCGATCATTTGACTAAGCATGACTGGGTCAATCCCACCGGTAGCAGCTGGTGGATTCTGTGTCTCAGATCTTCTAACTGGTGCCATAATCTAAAAGGTAAACAAGACAATGAGTTTTGCCAGACATAACATTCATGGCACGCACAATACAATTATGAAATGCTCAACGGTATAATAAACAATATATGATGATCGCACAAATTTTGTAACCCAAATAAAATAATGTCATCCATAGAAATGTTTTGAAATACATCACAATCCGTCATACATAATAAGGAAAAATGGAAAATGCCAACTAGCTGAGATAAACCTCATAGCTTAGTGGTCGTACAACAATGAGTCAACAGTACATGGTAAATCTAACTAGTACCCTCACGGTGCTGGTGAAGTACTCTCTCAATCTCTGTCAGTCTCCTCTCAACCACGTCCTCGCGAACCTGGGCATCTCTAAGTCTGACATCGGTATCATGGCAAGCGGCCCTAAACCTGCGATCCAAGTCAACAATAGGGTCCTCAACAGGTGCCTCTAGTCCACCTACCTCAACCTGTGGCTCTACTCCCCAACGGGTCATCAGGCTCTCGATCTCCTCAAGGCGAGCATTCGACATGGTGTCCATCTGGTCGAGAACAACATGGAGCTGTCCTCGAAGACGGGTCACGCAAACCGCCAACGTTGTCTCATCCTCAACTGGGCTCTTCTTTGTCAATGCCTCCAGCTTATCCTGCACCTCATTATACTCCTCACCCAAAGTCTCCACAGCATCCTCCAACCTATTCAAACGGGTCGTCACGCATCCATCCGCTGCTCCAAGCATCACAACTGTCGATGTAGCTCTCCTAGGAAGAGGGGTCGCAGCTCTCGGTCCAGTAGAGATGCCAACATCGGCAAGCATCTCCTGATACACAGCAGGTACAGTCTCTGGTGGTGGTGGTGGTAGTGACGCCTCTGGGGTAGGACTGGCAGGTGTGCGGGCTGCATACCTGTCAGTGGCAGAGAAAGGTATGAGGGGTCGGTAAGGTGAAGGTGGTGGTCGCGCGGCTCTCCCCCGGAGACGTCGCCTAACATAGTAGAAAGGAAGAGTGCCAGGTGCTGGAGTAGGGATGTCTGCCCCTTCCCATTCGTCTTCAGACGAAGACGAGGAGATGAGTGCGATGGAAGCCTCAGGAGTAGCAGCATACGTAGCAGGGGGGTCCTTAGTGTCTGTGACCTCCATGGGTTCACCTTCTCCATCGGTGAACTCCATATCATCATCCTCAGTATCCTCCATTGATTCGCCCCTAGTGACTGATGCCTGTCCTGGTGACTGCACCACATCAGCGGCTAGGTCGTCCTCTCCTCCGCCTTCTAGCCTAAGTACGTCATCTGCTGATGCATCAGGGATATGGATCGGTGAACGGTAAACCTCCTCAGTCTCTCTCTCAGTCTCATCATCTGAAGTCATCCGGTACCACGGATATCCTGATGGTGATCCTCTAGGTAATCCCACCGATGAACTGAGAGTCGACTGTGAACTGCGGTTGTAGTATGCCCCTGTAGACGTTGAATCATCAGAAGAAGACATCGTTGTAACATAAACAGAATAGATGTGTGTAAATATCTCATATAATTAGTCCGTGAAAGGGACATCGACATAACATATAACAATCATTGTTCAAACCACATGTATCCCATATAACATAACTCGGATTTTGTTGTTGCACATGTACCCCATGTAATTATATCTCGTAATTGTTAAATCACATGTATCCCATTTATCATAAATTATATAATGTTGAATCACTCGACTCCAATAATAATTTTTCATTACATATATATATATATATATATATATATATATATATATATATATATATATATATATATATATCCATGTATATATATATACTTAATACTTACAATCCGTATGATAATCAACCAAACACATAAAAGTTATAGTCTAGAGTTACTAAATGCAACCTAGTTCTCTATAACCATGGCTCTGATACCAATATGTCACACTCCCAAAATATCAGAGTATAATGGCAACAAGGGAGTGGTGACGTCATGATTATCATACACACACAGTTACAAAGAACGACCTCTAAATGAGACGTTCGGAAAATTGATCACTTGCATTTGATAAAATAAATGGTTTTAACATAGTGCGGAAGCATAAAGCTGGTCACAGATATAAAAACGTAGTTTCCAAATAGTACAAATGATCTTTAATTTCAATAGAAATGACGGTAGTGCATGAGACCTCACATAGCGTCTTCCTTCTTAATACCTGAGAAAAACATTGCTAAAGCGTCAACATAAAGTTGGTGAGTTCATAGGTTTAGTTAATTTGAAGTGTTTAATGAACCACAAGATTTTCCCAAACGTGATGACAATATAACAAATACAAAGTCATCATAAAAGCATTTATTACAGTCTAAGCTCGTGACACCGAAGCGTTAACAACACCGGCAGTATAATCATATAAATGTAGCCTAACTGGATGCCTAAACCCATGACATCCTATCTCAGACTCAAATGAAACTGTGCCCGCTTGTCCCTTGTTGGACCAAGACGGACAGGGGCGTCAACCCCGATAGATCTATCCATAACATTCGTACTTACACAAAGTAATTAACGGTTCACGATTCACGGGCCAAAGCAACTAGGTTTTTAGTGGGACTTAGACTAGTATATAAATCAATAAATGCACTTGTGTTCATACGTTAAATCAAGCAATGTCTCACCCCAAAAAGCAGTAAAAGCAGATAAAAAGTGGGGCTATAAACTCACCTCGTTAAATCAGCAAAGTGATGGAAATGTAAATGTAGCTCGAGAATACGGTCACGCTATCCGCGACCTATTTGAATATAAGGACCGTGTTACGACATCTAAAATTTATACCAATAAAAAGCATGACATCCTAGTTGTGCTTGACGGTGTATTTTGTTTACGGAAAAACGCGACAATTAAAACTTGATTAATTAATAAACGGGCTTTTGGGCTAAAAATACATGTTATAATTTAACATTTTCGTGTGGGCTTAAACCAGTCCAACAACAAACAGCCCAACTTCAAGGTAACCAAAACATGGGCTAGGCCCATTTGATTTCATCACCAAACCCGGCCCTCAAACCAGGCGTTACAAACAAGGGAAGGAGTGGGTTATATTCATTTTACTTTCCCCAAAAACTCACAGTCAACATCCTATCTCTCGAAAATAACCCCCACCGCCCCATATTTCTCTCTCTTTCTACCCAAGGTCAGATTTTAAATCATCTATGGCTACCTATCAATACCTTGCGTTATAATCTCAGAGATAAGTGTTCTAGATCCTTACAATACGCATGGGATGTGGGGTTTTCTCTTCACACGATTTCAAATCGATTCATGATGCTGTTTTCGTATCATCTATTGATGATCTCTCTCAAAGATAAGTTTTGATCTTGTTTACCTTTCCCAAAACGTTTTCTTGTGTTTACTTGATTAATCCGTCGAATCAAAAGGTTTTCTTGGTTTAAAACATTCGCTTTGACACTTAATTAAATGATTCTGGTTCGAATAATAAATAAACAAAAATTAGGGTTTCATATAATTTGGGGGTTTCGTTTGATCTTGCGTTTATATATGATCAATTAGCGTTTTCTTTCATAAAACAAATTAATTTCATTAATTAATAAATTCGTAAAAACTAGGGTTTCGAAAATATATTGGGGTTTTATTGAATCTCGGGTTTTTAATCTAATTAGCTTGTTTCTGCGTATTGATTTGCGTTAATTACATAATAAAGTCAATTTATAAAAATTAGGGTTTTCAGATAATTTGGGGGTTTTCTTAATCTTGTGTTTTATTCTAATTAGTTAGTGTTTTTATACATCACTCGATGTTAATTATCAAACAAAAGTAAGTTTCGAAAATTAGGGTTTTTATATAATTGGGGGTTTTTATACCCGCGAGTTTAATTAAGATTAATTAGCCTTTTTGTGAAATGAATTGTGTTAGTTTTATGTTATGACTGATTTTAGAACAATTAGGGTTTCGGCAGATTTGGGTTTGATTCGAATGGTGTTTGTTTGCTACTGTTAATATTAATAATCACTGGCAACCAAATATGGTTAGTAAAGAAAAACACATAAAATGGTAAAAAGAAAAGGTTTGGATTCGACAGAAAAGTGGGGGGTTTTGGTTTGTGGGTCAAAGTCCAAATTGATAACTCTTTGTTTTTATTATTATATGTTATTGTTTAATCCGAATAGTTTTAAAAGACTAATTAGTATGGTTTGTTTCGCAGGTTGTTTTAAAATGACGAGCACAACTAGACGTATGCAGAAAATAAAAAGAAGGTGGGTAAAAGACTCACAATGAGGGCTTTGGTTTCGGCTTGGTGGTTACGAACAAAGATTTGGCTCGGCTGGTTCAAGGCCTTGTCACTACTCTTTATATTTTTACCCAGAACTTGTAATTAAAAATGCTTGGATGAAAATAGGAACAGACTTGTAATACTTGGATTGTGGATGTGTTTTGTTTTGTGTTTGGACTGTGAATAATTGTGATAGTATTTAACTTGTAATAATTTGCTTAGGGTTAGTCTAAATCTGGAATTGGAGGTCTTGTGATATGCCCAAATAAGGCATTTTTGGCATGTGTGCTGGATTTATCTGGTGAGTGGACTTATAAAATAAGTCACTATATTGTAGGTTTGACTTGGGTTGACTGAGATTAACAAATTTGAAAATCTGAATAAAAAGTTTACCAAGTTTGATTTTTATTCACTAATGTGTTAATTTAGTTTGTATTATCTGGCCCAGCAAGGGTTTATCAAAATGACATAGTTTTAGACGCGTATACTTAACAACGAGAACTCATAATACAATCTTAATAACACAACTTAAGCAAGGATGGATACGTGTATTCTCGAAGGTTTAGTAACATTCATAACCGGTGTAAACCGCTAATACATAAAACGTTCAATAACGAACACGTCTCTATTACAATAGTAGGACGCGAAAATTCGAGTTGTTACAACGAGTAACTTGTACATTTTATGTTATATATTACAAGTTACATGTTTGTCATCAACAAAACAACCATGGATGTATAGATTAAATATCGTAGTATTTTCACTAACAAATTGAATGATAGAATCTTTAAAAGCCACTTCCTGTTCCTTATAGCATTCTATCTATTCTTCTAACATTCTGGCACCTCTTTTATAACTAGAGATATAGCCTTCAGAAGTATTATAATTTCTCTTAATACCATTACAGTATTTTAGAAGTTCCTCATTGTTTTTCAGACATTCTTTAGTACAGTTTCTTTTATTAAGAATTACCTTAGAGTTTGATACCGTCATAAGAACCATGTTGACCTCAGCTTCTTTATTATCCATGTGTCCACAGTCAGTGCCAAATTCATCAATAACCATCAATGCTTTTGTGGAGGGTTTTTCATCAGTCACCCTTCTGTCTTGTGGCTTGCTCCTTGGACTCCTACACTCCCTTGCAAAATGCCCTTTCTTGTGGAAGTGGTAGCATTCTACTTTTGACTTGACAAAGCCAACTTTATCACCAATATTAAGAGTGATTTGCTTTCTCGTTCTTCTAAGAAATCTTCTTGCTCTCATGCTAAGGAAGGCAAGCTGATTCTTGATCTCAAGCTCTTTTAAGTCATCATCACTGAGTTGTTGAAGATCATCAGCAACAATCTCTGCTACATTCTCATAGTTGGATGAGAATGCATAAATTGTGCCATCACTTAAACCAACGGTACTGGTAGAAGTATTACCATAACTAGGAAGTGTACTACCATAACTAAATGATGTACTGGCAGCATTAGTAGTTCTACCAATATTTACCTCGTCACCATAACATAGACTTGAGACAAACGCTAAGATAGTAGTATTTTAGGTTGACCCAGCCTTATTCTCTATTTTTTGTTCAACTACCTTAAAGTGATTGTACAAATCATCAATATTGACTTTGTTAATATCATCCTTGTTCTCCTAGAAGGATACCTCTGTAGCTAGCCATCTTTGTAGGCATACTTACAAGAAACTTTTCATTAATGCCCTCTTGCTCGACCTTTCCTCCCAAGGTAATAAGTTTGCTTACCACCCCTTGAAGTCTATTATCCTGAATCAGCAACATTAAAGTTTTCAAACATTGATTTTAACAATGCCTTTTTAGTCTTCTTAGTGGATTCATTACCACCAAACCTTAAAACAAAGGCATCGAACATGGACTTTGTATCTTCTTCTTGTTGAAAAGCAAGGATATACTCATTAGGTATTGCTAGCATAACAATACTTATGGACTTCATGTCATTTGTTCTTTTCTTCTTCTTTTTCAAGTGTAACTTCTGGTTACTTACCATTAGATGTAGATTCAGTGCTTGGTATGAGTGTTTCCATGGACAATAACTTCCCACAAATCCCAGTTGTACATTTGCACAAACTGAGTGAATCTAAACTTCCATTCTTCAAACTCTCCTTGTTTGAAGACTGGAACCTTGTTCATTATGTTTGGTTGTGCAATTGAATCCATCTCTTTAGTTAAAAAGAATCTTCAGTAATCTTCAAGATCAAAGCTATTCAACAAGATCTTATATCACTTGTTGATCCCTTTTGATCTTAGAGCCTAGCTTGTAGGCTTAGACTACACATAATAAAGTCTATATAGTCTTAGTAGAAACTTTGAATTGATATCAAAGAGTATGTGAAATCTACTTTTTGATATTATAAAGATTATTTGTATTATATAATATGAAACTAACCAAAGAATATAAACCAAACACTTCAATATTATCATCAATAATAGTAATACTCTAATGTAGAGTATTAGGGTTACAACCTTGAAGTACAGAGAAACGTAAATAATAATGTAATTCTACAGCTAACCTAGGTATCCTTTTATAGCATAATGAGTCATTTACAAGATAAAGATTTACTAAAATAATTTAAACTTAAGAGATATACTCACAATATCCCTTAAAGATAGCTTCATGCGTCCCCGATCTTTATCTTCAATCAACATTAACAACACAAACAACATTGATCTTCACTACCAGCATTAAACATGTTTGTTCATTCTGACTAACAAAATCAATTTTAGTTGCGACATTCTGACTAATAAAATCAATTTTAAATAACCAAAACTCAAGAACGTAGATCAAATTTAAAAAACTGAGACACGAAAATTGAAAACGATGCGCCCAACCCAAATTCTGAAAACTCGAACCGGGAAAACCCGACCCAAGAATTTACTCAAAATTATGCATACCCTATTTTAAATTCCTATATCCGTCACTCAGATTTGTAGTGGCACGCGGTTGTTAAGGAGTTTGTGAATATTTATCATATAGTCCAACTTTTTCAATGTGTGGTCTGGATGGGTCAAAACAAATGTGTATATGAAAAAGAGCAACTCAATGGGTCCAAAACAGGAGGTTCACATCTATTTTGTCTCTATAGCTTTGATACGGACCCAGCTGTAAATTAAGGTTGGTAAATAGAGAGACATGGAGCACGCACTAGCCACAAACGCAGGTCATCAGAAAACAACCAGAATTGTACGCATTAGGAATTTCATTTTCTCTTTGTGGTCCATCAAAATTTTAGAGTTTTAAAAAATAAGTATATAAACATAACTTTTATAAACAGTTAGTAACTTTATGTGAAAGAAATATTATCATCTGATGATTATTTACAAAGAAATCTTTATGTGAAAGAAAAATATTTGTCTTGTTGAAAATAGTTAGAGGCTTACACAAAATTATTTAGCAGTATGTGGGTGTGGTTTTTTCGGATTTATCGTATAACAAACATTCATCATAATGTTATATCAGCTTTATTCGTCTTATTTTTTAAAAAAGTTTAAACATTTTCTTCTCACGTCCTTGCAACTTTTTTAATTAAAAAATACTTTTAATACACATATAACATTAAATCGAAAAAAGGTTTGTTTTGCTTCTTTGCATCTAACCGACTTTGGTAAATTGCGGTTGATAGACCAACCAAATTTCTCACTTGTTTGTTTACCTTTCTATAGCTTTTGTTTTGGTTTCGCCAGTTTTAGAGCACCCATAATGCTAAAAACTTACAAATACTTTTTATTATGCTAAAAAGTGTTTTGTTATGTTTTAAACATTGCAAGTTAAGCTTTTTGAAAAGTTTTTCACAAAAGTTTAGCAAACATAAAGCTTTTGCTTCAAATTATAGTGATTAAATGATGCTTACATTAAATGCATTCAATGTTTCAATCCTTTAAAAGAATTTGCCATTTTTGATGCTCTTAGTTAGTTTGTTACGTTTGTAATTTTTTTTTACCATTTGCTAGTGATACACATCCACGAGTCATGATATGCTTGGAAACATTAACGTCATAAATATTAGAGGTGCAAATGAAAAACCAAACTTTTGAAAATTCGGTCAAAAAATCGAAACCGGTTTTTTCAAATACCGTTTTTTTTTAATTCGAACCAGATTTTTATATCCGAACTGGTTGAACCGGTTTGACCAATTTTTGATAAATCGGTTAAAATATCGGTTTTATCTGATTTTCTAAAAAACCATATTTTTAACCATTTTTTAAATATTTAATACTTTTTTTTAAATATATTTGTATATAAACCGGTTTCTTATAACCGATTAAAACCAACCAATAAAATTCAACCATTTTGTGAAGATTGTTTAAAATCGAATGGGCTGACATTTGGGTTTGATCAATTGATAAATGGGCTAATATTAACATATTCAAAAGGCCCATAAGTTACATTTTCAATTTTCATATTTGCACAAATTTCACTCATAAGTGTTTATACGATTTCTAAAAGTATTATACATTAGGCTTCAAAATCAAATGGGCTGAAAGAACGTAACCATTTAAATATTGTGGTATTTTTTATTTTATTTTCAACATTATATTATTGTAGAAGTATTGTTTAAATAAAAATGATTGTGGGATTTTTTTTTAATGTTTTATGGTTGTATTTTTTTTATGTTTGTAAAAAATTACGAAAAAAACAATAAGGACAATTTATAACCGAAAAAATCCGATCCGAACATTTTTACCGAAAAACTGATCCGAAAAAACCCCCGATAAAAACCGATTACGAAATTTTTTATCCGAAAAAACCGATACGAACATTTTTAACCAGAAAAACCGATTTGGAATAAACTCGATCCGATTCAAAACCGGTTTTCCGAAAAACCGGTTTTTTCAAACCGGTTTAAAAAACCCGAAATCGGTTTTATCCGTTTTATTCGCACCTCTGGTGATAATGGGATGATACATGGCATGAATTTCTCACAATTTGACGGCGAGTTAAAAAAGTTCAAGTAACCGAATAGAGCTGGGCTGCTGAAGAATTGGGCTGAGTTTGTTGGATAAACATTAAGGGTCCAATTCAAAAACTTGCGCACCTTCACCAACAAGAACGTGTAGCAACAAGAACATATAGCACTTGTAGGCCGTTCATCTATTAAAACAAATTTTTAGAGTTTTAGACCACTCTCAGATATGTTTTTGATCTCTTTCATACTGATTTTGGCTAAACTTAAGAGAGCTAGGAGTCATCACTTGGAGTGACTCCAATTTTAAATGACATGTCATCAAAATTTAATCACATGAAAAAAAGTGGGGAGTCATCACTCCAAGTGATGGGTGAATGTGTGACCAACTTTTTTTTTATTTCTCACATTTTCAAATTAACTAATTCATTTCATAATTAAAAATAAATATTACAATATTAAAAAAATAGAAAAATACAACTTTGAATAAAAAACGAAAAAAAATACGAATTAAAAAATTCTTTACCAGCGGGACGGGGTCGTCGATCACGTTGGAAAAGCTCGTCCGTGTTCATCGGCATCAGAAACGAACCGCCTTCATCGTTTCCGGTCAAATCAATCGGGGAAACCTCGGGTGCGTCCCATTTCGGGGACTTCCTCAAAA
The DNA here is from genome assembly GCA_025667525.1 of Glebionis coronaria. NCBI lineage: Eukaryota > Viridiplantae > Streptophyta > Magnoliopsida > Asterales > Asteraceae > Glebionis > Glebionis coronaria. Next base: position 29,067 of record JANFOE010002954.1, read on the forward strand.
CATTCCATGCATTTTCGTGATTAAACGTGGCATTTCTATTCTCGTCCGCGTAAATAGCCCTAGCCCGTTCAATCACATCGACCTCGCTTTCGCCACTTTTTTTTCTTCCGAATACATTTCTTGTAGATGGCATTCCACTTCATAATATTATGATGCATCGGATTCTATTTTGTCGTAAGCATGTCTTTGGTACGTTCTTGATGATTTCTTTCGTTAAACACCCGGGTAATCCGAATACAAAGAGTGTCTCTTTTTTGGTGACGCCCAACTTTCGGATCTTCGGATGTTGCGACTTAACACTCGGCAAGCACGACTTCTTCGTCCTTGGTCCACCGACCAAGACCTTCATTCGGAACGGGTTCTTTTGATCTTTTTGCGGGTTGTTTCTTTCGGCCTTTTTTTGTTGGTTCGGGTTCGGGTGGTGGAATTGAGCTTGAAGATTGGAGTGATAGGCGTCTTTGGGTATAGGCTAAATAATCGTCTTGTTGCTTTTGTAGAAAAGCTTGATCTTCGGGAGTCATCGAACCTTGTGTAGGAAATCCGGGGAATAGCGAATTAGACGTAGATCCGTCACCGGCACCGACGTTGGATTGAAGGAGGTGGGTGAATCCGAACCAAGGATTTACGCCGGCCATTATTTTGTTTGTGATTGAATTAGAGAATGATTTGAATATATAGAATTGGAGAATGATTAATGCTGTATGTAAAAATGATATAAAAATGGAATATATATAGAGTTTAAAATTGAATTTTTTTTATATATAACAAAACTAGCCGTTGGCAACTAAAATTGAAAAATAATCAAATAAAACGGCTAGTAGCCGTTACTTTTTTAAAAAAATTTCAAAAAAAAGATTTATTTTTCTTAAAAAGGGACTCACGCGACGTGGGTTTACCCACGCCCTACCCCCGCGCCGTTGTTTTTGTCTTTCGTCGGAGTCATCACGCCATCCGCGCCGCGAGAATAGGCCACCGCGGCGCGATGGCTCCCAGCCCTCTAAGTCTCTTTTTTTTTAACAAAGGCTAAACTTAAGTCTAAAACTTTTCTTAAGACAAAAATGCTCTTCTTTTAAATAAACATTTCTTTTTTCTAATTATAACTCAATTTTGAATACCTCATTTTTTTAATGGGTTTTCTCGGTAAATATATTATGCAAAAAAAACAATGAAATACAAATGGAGTGTAGTTGAGATACCACATTAACCTCAAGTTCACAAGCTTGATAACCACCTAATCTAGAGATGAGCACGGTACCGGTACCGTACCAAACCGGTACCGAATTGATGGTACCGAATTTTTCCCGAGCATAAATTAATGGTACCGGTACCGTACCGAACGGGATTCGGATATCGGTACCGGCACCGGTATCGGTACCGGTACCGGGAAATCAGGATTTTCCCGTTTTTTTTTTGGAATTTCCCGATTTGGTACCGGTCCCGTACCGAATTAATGGTACCGAATTTTTTTCACCTTATATCGTGGTACCAGTACCGTACCGAACGGGATTCGGGTACCGGTATTCGGTACGGTTCCGGTTCGGTTCCGGATCGGTTCCGGGATTCGGGTCGAAATGCTCATCCCTAACCTAATCTAGTACTTATGACAAGCCATAACCACTTACTATTCTAGAAACATAAAATGCACCTAGAAAAAATAACATAATGAACCAATCTAACCAGCAACATTAGTGGAATAGGAGCTACCGCCTGTTTTTGAGCTGAGAAGATTAGCCGATTCATCATAAATAAGAGCAACCTCCTCACCATTTTCATGTAAAGCAGCGTACGAATTATATGTGATCACATTACCATCAGATGAAAAAGGATCCATTTCCTTCCTCTTGGAAGATGAAGCATTACCCACATGTGTACCACCTTTCTTGGGTTGACTAGAAGTTGCTTTGGGAACAAACTGAACATTCGGTTGAACCGACGGACCAGTAAACTTAGACTTGAACTTTCTATTTCTCGTTTACTTCTTACCCACTGATTGAAAGCCATCATTAGATGTCTCAACAGGCACACTAGTATGAACCGTAGAAGCATTAGGAATAGTCACAACCTTCTTTGGGCAAAAAGAAATATCATGACCAAAGATCTTACATGTATCACACCTTGGAGGCTTCCATTCATATTCAACCCGGGTTGTTTCTTTGGTATACTCATCACTAGTAAGAGACGGAACACCAATAGTAACAACCTCAACCAAATCAACATCAAAATTAATTTCAATGAGACACCTAGCAAAACTACTCCTACCCCATGAATCTTTGCACATAGAGCTAGTAAACGAGTCAAACATAACTGGCTTACCAAGAAAAGAAACAATTAAATTAATTCCTTCCGCTTCAAAAACCTGAATTGGAACATCATGCAGTTTCACCCAAATTGGAATGCGAGTCAAATCTTCTTTAAACAAGCGAGTCCCCAATGACCATGTTTTAAGAATGATAGGAGTTTTGCGAATCAACCAAGGACCACCTTCCAAAACAGCCTCCAAACCAGCTTGTGAATCAAACTTGTGAATCAATGGTGGAAAACAGCCGCCCCTATTTTCTGATCATTTCTTCTTTCTCCTAATCTATTACAATCCAATTTGTAGTTGCGTAAACTTAGGATTATCTTCTTCAAGAAGATAATCCTAGGAGAAAGAAGAAATGTATATACTTTCATATGATAGGAGTTTTGTGAATTACCCTTTCTCCAAACCGGCTGTTTTACACTTGTAGCAAAATATAAAATACCAATTCATATTTAACCTTTATTATGTCTCCTAAAAAAAAGTTCAATGTAAACCTTCTAGCTACTCAATTTTTTCATCTAACAAAAAAATTATATTTAAAAGACTAAATATCTTACAAACCATTAATCGTTACGTAAAACGAATCATACTATGGTGACGAGAATTAAATTATTTTTCTATCGAGTGGCACATGTATATACTTTCGTCGAGTTTTTTTTCTGAGAAAATCATATATGATCCGTGATACGAATCATATATGATTTTCTCAGGAAAAAAAAATTAGTTCAAAATATGTACATGTACCCCTCGACAGAAAAATGGTTTAATTCTCATTATAATGACGTATTTTTTGTCACTTGACGATTTATCGTTTGTGAGATATTTAATTTTATAATAAATATGAAAATTTGATTTGAATGAATATAATTAGTTGATTTGATTTACGTTAAAAGAAAAAAGCTATGTTGCACGGGAACGGATACGGAAACGGGGACGGGTACGGGGACGGGTACTTAGAAACGCCAATGTCTTAAAATTAGTGAAACGGGTACGGCTAGAAACGTTTGTATATTTTATATATTTATGAATTTATTAGTCCTCTTTTTACTTTTAGTTTATACCATAGGTATATTTATTTCCGAAATTTATATAATATGTTCTTTTGGAAGAATGGTCTAATTTTGTAAAAGCCCAATAACTTTTCAATATACCCAATTATATTAGTTGTTGGGCCCAACTTTCAGTTATTAGGTCAAAACTCACACACACGAGCCGTATTTCACTTTCACTCTCACTGTTACATTCTCTCTTTATCTTCACTTTCTTCTCCAACTCTATCTTCAACTGTAACCGTACTATTTTCTCAAATTAAAACACAATCAAGAAAGACGAAACACCAAAAATCGACCCAGAAACGTCTCAAAAGCCTAAAAAACGTTTCCCTCCACGTTTCTTCTCAAGTCTCGACGTTTCCTATCTCCATGAAACGTTTCCCTTTTTGGGGAAACGTCTCCCCCACGTTTCTGGGCGTTTCTAGCCGTTTCCCGTTTCCAAAACGTTTCCGAGACGGACACGACACCCGAGGGGCGTTTCCGTGCAACATAGGAAAAAAGTATACATGGATCTCAATTCTGTCTCTTATACACACGTCGATTGCTTCGACTCATGACAAAATACCCAATCACAGTTAAACAAAACCAAGAAAACCATCATAACACCATATATCAAAAAAAAAATAAAAATATCAAACCAAATCATAGTTCATTATACTATTAAAAAGTTAGAGACAAAAGTCAACCGAAACAATCCAGAAGTTTAGCACATAACAACATATTAAACGAATGAAGAATAAACTTGGCTTCTTTGCATGATCCATATTAGTCTTAAGGCCTGTTTCTTTTTTAAGCACTGAGTCCATATAGTATCCGGTGAGATAAGTGTGTTTTTGTGGAGCAAATGCTAGTAGGCAAATGATGTTTCTTTTTCCAACTATATAAAAGTCACCATCAATATTAAATGACGATTTTGCCCCTGGATACAATCATCGTTACACAATAGTTACAGAATAACATTCATATATTGGGTAAAAGCTATAAAATATCATCTTACTTATTGATTTGTGCCGACTTTAAACACTTACTATTTAATCTCATGACTTTACTATTCTACTTTCAAAATCGTTTTGAAGTTACCAATTTGGTAACTTGTTACCGACAGCGTGGCACGGTCATTTCCACATCATTATTTTATTACGTTTAATATGGCCACGTCTGATTTTCCTTTTTTTGGTAAAAGCTATACATTACCATCGTACTTATTAGAATGTGCCGACTTTAAACACTTACTAATTAATCTCGTGACTTTACCATTGTACTCTCAAATTTGTTCCGACTACACCAACATAAGCATAAAATGACTATATTACCCTTTTAAATAACTAATATACCCTTTGTATTTCCCAGATCTGAAACGACAATATACTGAATATTTTCAGGACACAATCCTTCATCTCACCACAATTCTACCATCATCATCATTAATTAAATCAACTATCAACTATCAACAGAGATGCATCAATCAAATCCCTCATAGCCTTTCCCACCTTGATTCAAAACAGTTATGATAAAATCAAATGATATCATAACAGATTCAACCTAGATTTCAGATCTTATAGAGATCATCATCGATCTGCTTAGGATTAACCCTTGTTAATATTCGAATGTGAAGAAAGATTATCAACAATTATGTTGTAATCATCCTTTGATTCGATTGAAAGAAAGACAAATCAGCAACATGCAAACTTACCCGATCTATGACCTTATCGCCCATCTCTTTCTTCGAATATGTTTCGAGGACATTGGTTTTGATTTTTGTGTTCTGTTATACACACTCTATAGATCGGTTGGAGTTTGATTTTTTGTTAAGCTACAAACATGGAGGTAATTCCAAGAGGGCAAGTTTTGTGTGGGCCAGTAGGGTTAAGTAAATTTACAAATGGAAGGCATATTTCTACCTTCGAATTCGTTCCAAAAGAGGAACATATCCATCGGCAGTGATGTCTTAAGGTATGTGGTATACATATTTGCAAGTTTAAAAACAATAATGATACTCCTAAGAACCTAATATGAGATTCTCGAGTCTAATCAATTAGCTAAAATACCCTCCGTTGGCTGAGAAGACAAAGAGTGAATATTGGAAAGTCAACGCTCAAACTTGAAAGTTAACGCTCAAACTTAAAACAAATGGATAACTCGGAAATCTCTAAGTGGTTTTCTGGTTTAGTTTAATTTATTTAGCATTATGGTGTTTTTAAAATCTAAGATATGATGAATATGGCAATATATGTAATTACGTTAAAGAAGATGAGTGTAATACAGTTATTTTACGGTCATATTGGTAAAAATGGAACAAATTTGAAAGTTCATTGGTAAAGCCTAACGATTAAATTGTAAGTGTTTAAAGTCAATACATTTGAATAAATACGTTGATATTGTATAACTTTTACCTTTAAATTAATTAGACATGTGTCATTATTTAAATTAATAAAAAATAAAAATAATGACATGGAAATGTATCCGGTCATATTGGTAACATTATTACAAAACAAACAAGTACGTTGGTAAAGTCACGAGATTAAATAGTAAATGTTTAAAGTCGGCACAAATTAATAAGTAAGATGGTATTTTATACCTTTTACCCTCATATATTTAACACCTTAAAACCAATTATGTGAAATGGGTAAGCTTGGATTCAACATATCTAAACTTATTTGTTGAATTTAAATCTACCATTAAGTTCTTGACTTATAGTTTTTGGCTTTTATATACGAGATCCACATGTCACTCACAGAGTTTTTAGATAAAAATGTTAGGGGCTATGGATCGAATGATGATAAAGTAGATCGTTAGCACATGAACATGGTTGATGAAGATAGTTGATAATGATAGGAGTTGAAGATGAAAGGTTTTGTGAACAAGATTTATAACCAAGGTTGAAGATAAAGGTTGGTGGTAATTTATGTTGAGGATAAAATAGGAATGTGAAAATATAAGATTGATATATGTGGCTCTGAATCAGGAGAGTGAGGTTTTTTAACTCCTCTCCTCTCAGATGCTCATATAATACGAGTATCAAGCAAAAAAGAAACATTCATTTTTATGTGTGTGGACCAAATTCCTTTCCATAAGTCCCATTAAGTGAAAAGAAAACGTCCCTTTAGTCTCTCTCTTTATATAGTATAAACAAAATCATAAAATTAGAAATGGTTTCAAGTTGATTTCAAAACTTAATATAAACAAAAATGAGAATGTAATGCATGATCAAGCAATAATCCTAGACGTACCTTTCCATTGTAACACAGTAGTTGTTGTGGTTTCCCTCCGGTGAAAATAGGCGGCAATTGATAAAACCCAAATAGATCAATATAGTTTAGAAAAAACCTAACCTAGATAGATGGCAGCTTGTAAAAATAAAAAAAAAGGTATTTAGTCGGAATTGGTATAAAGAGGCCTAAAACGTATTTGAAGAGCCTAAAAGTTTGTTTTAACATATGGACGGCCTATAAGTGAAAACTTTAATAGATGAGTGGTTTTCGAACGACTAATTTTTTAAATGACTCAATATTATTCATTATTTGTTTTTTTCCATCTATTAAACAAAATTTTCTTTAAATATCTCATGCGATTTATACGATTTATGTAATTTAGTAAAAAAAATGTATTTGAGAAATTTTAATAAATTGCATAAGTCGGATAAATCACATAAGTTATTTAGAGAAATTTTGGTTTGATGTGTAAAAAAAACAAAAAGTATATCTTAAGTCATTTCAATAATTAGCCCGCCCTATACTAATTAGTTATACAACCTTTTTTTGTTATACGAAAAGAAATGGCACGAAAATAATATATCTTCACATTTCATCTTTCTAAATAAACAATTAGTTGATTCTTAAGAACTTGGATACCAAACAATTAGCAAATATTTAAGAGGTTGCAGTTTATACTTTATAGACAGAATTTTTAAGAACTTGGATGGTACCAAAGTCGACTTTGGCACTTTGAGCATCATTTAACGTATAAAATTTACATTTTCTAAAAAAAAGCTGTACCCTATAAAATTTTAAAGCCAAAAAAGATTATAACATTTGATTAAAGTTCTCTTAGTAGAAACTTTCTTAAATTTCCAAGGGAAACTTCTTCCTGATGCTTACCTGCATTTTCGTCGTCATTTAAATATTTTGATTGTGAAAACTGAAAACGATATATGACTTTGAAATATAACATGTTGACTTTTTGTAGTCATACTAAGGAATTTTTAGCACCATGTCAACTGAGTTCATTTAAAAGTCGACATCAAATGTTAGATTTGAAAAGGTTATTTTATTTGACTTGAAAGTCAAATTTTCATTTTTTCGAGAATAACTATGAAAGTAACAACAATTATGATTGTCATTTACGAACCTTTGACATCGAAGAATGGTTCTTGACTACGTGTTTTCCTCCACAATATCCTTCAAATCCTTCCTAAGCAAGCTCCTAAAGACCCGTCTAATATGATTGACCCGATCCTACCTAGAGGCCCGAGTCACGTGGAAGACACATGGGTCAGCTTAATTCAATCAAATCCTTTCAGCATTTGATTGCAGACAATATCCCCGAGTATTACTCTACATACTAGTCAAGAATATTTACTTTATTGTCATGTTATTTTATGTTCTCTATTATTTTCATTTATTTGGCTTTTTCTAGAGCAGTTATTTACTTTCCCTAAATGTAGCTACGTGGTAGTTAGTCTCTCTGTTCTCCTATATGTATTGAAATATTATGAATGAGAAAAAGACAGTTTATTTGGTTTTTCCTAAAATGAAATCTCTAATCTTTTAGAGTATTCTCCATTGCTATCCTAATTGTAGGCAAGATTAGAAAGTGATCTTGGTGTTGGGAATCTAAGTTTGTTAGATTTTCCTTAGTCATAGATTTAAACGTAAATTAAGTTGTTTGATATTAACTTGCATGTGTCAAGGTAACAGGCAAGTAATACAAGACTCATAAAGTTTTAAGTCTATGTGAGCAACCACGGAGGAGTCCATGTCAGAGACATTGTCAAGGAAGTCGAAGATTACTTAAAGACATACTCATTGGTTGTGATGGATAACAACCAAGATGTATCAGGGACTTTGAGTGGTTGAGTGTTAACAGGGGTGGAAATACTCTGTTAACACTCAGTACACTTTATGCATACCTAAGTGTTTAGGCGGGAAGTTTTGCAGCCTAAAGTACAAGGTATGAAGAAAAGGGAAACTGTGCCAGCTCTGTTTCCCTAAAGCGTTGTGGCAGACTACCAAGAATAGAAGAGCATCTTTTGACAGATGTCTGACGTTGTCTGTTTTGTGTAGTCACCATCAACTAGTTATCAAAGTCAACCTCGTACCACTATAAATAGGATATGTAGGATAGAGTTAATGCCGTTCACTTTGTTAGATTACACACATTAACTCTTTAGAACTTATTGAACGAACAGCTGTGCGTGTGTTCTTAAGTTAGCTTTATTTTGTCCAAAGTGTACACAACACATTGTCATCAAACTGTGTTGTCCATAACACATGTAATACTTGTTATACAATAATAAAGTCTTACGTTTGAAAAGTATTTACTTGTGTTATTTATCTTTATTAATCGTTTCAAGCTAGTATTAGGGACTTTGAATTGGTATCAGAGCGGTCTTTGATAGTAAAACCTTCATAAACATCGTTCTAAGTTTAATAATCAAGATCCACCATGCCTGAAACGAGCAACATACCACCACCACCACCATCGCTTTCTGGGAACAACACACCACCACCTCCAAATTCACCAATAGTAACCCCCACTCAAAATGAAGACGGTCTTCCTCAACTTTTCGATTCAAGAGGTAGATCTCATGTCACTAATGTACCAGTATTTGATGAAGATGACTTTGCAAGTTGGAAAAGTCAATTCCTTGTCTATCTTGATGGACTCGAGCCATTTCTTCTAGAAATTCTAGAAATTTGACCATATGTTCCCATGGCGCTCACATCCACTGATGAGAATCCTATACCTAAACCCCTCAAGCAGTGGACACCAGCTGATAGGAAATTGGCAAACCAAGATAAACGTCTCAAAAGCAGCATTATATCATGTCTTCCAAAACACATCATGAAATCTGTGATTCAATGTCCTACATCCAAACAAATGTGGACAGACCTCATCCTTGGTCACGAAGGACCCTCTGAAACCAGAGAAACCAAGATTCAAGCACTTAGGCTTCAGTTTAATGTTTTCAAGGCACTTGAAGGCGAAAAGGTATAGCAGACGTAAGATTCTTCTCAACGACCTTGTTATGAATGAAGTCACCATTGCACAAGCTGAAGTTAACGCCACCTTGTCAACAGCCTTCCCAGAAAATGGTTGAGCATGAATCAGACCCAGATAGCTAATAACTCCATCAAGAATGAAACGTTGGCTCAGCTATATGGAAAATACAATTATGAAGAAGGGCTGATTGATACCATATACAAATCTGAGTCTGAAAGATTTGTAGTTCAGGGAGCAACATCCAAAGCCTTGATTTCTACCTCACATTCTCAGGACAGTGACACTGATGTTGAAGAAGACACTCGTAGCAGCCAAGAATTCATGACAGATCTTAATGTTGAGTTTCATAAAGAGCTTTACTAGCTAATCAAAGAAGATTCTACAAAAGGTCAGGGAGAGTAGGATCAGCTAGTAAACAATTTGACAAATCAAAAGAGACTTGCTATGCCTGTGGAAAACTTGGACATTTTCAGAAAGACCGTCCATCCACAAAAACATCCTGACCATCTTACCATTCATCATTCAAACCGTACAAATTCAAATCACAACAAAACAACTCATCTCACCAATCCAATTCCTCTGATAATGAGAAAAAGGATTACAAAAACAAATACAATGCACTAAAGGCTGAGTTAGAACAGATGAATTTGAAGCTAGAAGCTCTGTCTAAGAAGAAATGGGGTGATAAAAAGACAGATAAAGGGTTGATTGTTGAAGCTTATGATTGGAATGATGAGCCGCTGACATCGGATGAAGAGGACACTACCAGGGTCAGGGCATTTATGGCAATCGTTGAGGATGAACCAGCTGTTGGAAAAGGAGATGCTAGATCAGGAGAATGGGTTGACATCACAATGAAAAAGGTACACAGGCTTATCTCTATGTCTGAAAGTGATGAACGCAAACATGTCCTTGATTATACCATAGTTGATTTACACTTTGTTGAGGAACAAAGAAAGAACCTGCTTGATAAATTTCACTCTGCTAAACTTGAATTGTTGACTGCTAAGGCTGAATGTGAAACTTTAAAACAGGTTAACTCTGAAAAATAACTCTTCAAATGAGGTTAATAAGTTGTCTTTAAGAAACAGTGCCTTAAATGATCAAGTAGCTGAACTACACAAGGTTATAGATGGATGTGTAGTAGGTTCACTATAAATGAATTACTTGATGATGAACTTTCAGCTGACATAACTAGGGTTGTTACTGCTAAAAGAAACAAAATGAAGCCCCTTAAGAAACCCGAAGAGATTGTTTTCAAATCTACAGAGACTATACATATGTCTGACCCACTCTTAGCTAATGTACCTGTCTCTAAAGATGTAATTGATAGCACTGCACCGTTACCATCTTTACCTAAACTCTTTGGAGTTGAACCCAACAGCTCTTCTAGAGGAGCTAAGGCTAAACCCAAACCAGATGTTGAGACACCACCAGCTAAGATTTTTGTTGTGCCTGCAAAACAATCTGTTAAGCAAAATGTCTATAAGCCTGTCTCAACAAACCATGTGAACAAAGTTGAATCCTCAACTGAAGAACGCCTGTTGTCTTTGATTAAATAAGTAGAACTCTTAAAAGAACATATTAAGCCTTCCGTTGAATGCTCTACTTCCTCTAAACCTAAGTCTATTATAGGAGAACCCAAAGGTGAAAAGTTAGTCAAACCCTACTATAATGTGTGTAAAAATTCTCATCACATGACCATAGATCATGATAAACAAATGGTTGTTAAGAGATCTCAGACAGTTTTTAGGGGCAGACAACAGTCTTCTAGGAGACCATCAGGTAACTATAGACCTTACCCTCCCTGCAAATATTATGGATTTACAGACCATTACACAGATGAGTGCAGTGAATTTCCAGGATGTGACATCTGTGGAAGGTACACCCATGACACAGCCAATTGTCTTTCACATCGTCACAAGTTCTACAGGAACTCAAGAGTTTCTAATCAGCAATTCAGGTAACCCGCTAGAAAGGGGGTTCACCATAGGAACTAATCTGTTTCTATATATCTGTGTAGAAACATCTCAAGGAATCGGTCTGGTATCTAGATAGTGGCTGTTCTAGACACATGACAGAGTTCAAAAATACATGCACAGATATTTAAAAGAGCCTGGTCCTAAAGTGGTGTTTGGGGGATAACTCTTTAGGTGACACGGAGGGATGTGGCTTAGTTAACTGCAATGGAATAACCTTTACAAAGGTTGCATATGTGAATGGTCTTAAGCACAATCTCATCAACATCAGCCAATTATGTGATGCTGACTACAAGGTTTTGTTTACCAAGACTCAAGGAACCATATTCAACGAAAATAATGATGTGGTGTTAATTGCACCAAGAAGAAGAGATGTGTATGTCATCAATATGGCCTCTTGCTCAGAAGATAACTCAAATTGTTTTCTTACTAAGGCCTCTGAAAGTGTCAATTGGCTATGGCACAAAAGACTCTATCATCTCAACTTCAAGAACATCAACAAGCTAGCCACACAAAACTTGGTTGCTTGTCTACCACCTGTGACTTTCACAAAAGATAAGACTTCTTCAGCTTGTGTTAAGGTAAAGCACCACATGTCATCCTTTAAGACCAGGCAATCATTCTCTATTAACAAGTGCTTACATCTCCTTCACACGGATTTGTTTGGACCTGTTAAACCACAGACCATCAATCACAACAAATATACCTTGGTCATTGTTGATGAATTCTCAAGGTATACTTGGGTTTCTTCCTCAAAAGGAAAAGTGATACAGCTGATGCCATCATGTCCTTCATCAGGCAGGTTGAAAACATGAATGAAGTTAGAGTAAAAGCTCTAAGAAGTGATAATGGGATTGAATTTAAGAATCAACAGCTTGAAGCTTTTTGTGATGAAAAGGGAATATCACAAAACTTCTCTTTAGCTGGCACTCCTGAACAAAATGGAGTAGCTAAAAGAAAAAATAGAACACTGATTGAAGCAGCTAGAACCATGCTAAATGGTGCAGCTTTACCAAAGCAATTCTGGAGGAAGCTGTCCACACTGCCTGCTATACCCAGAATAGATCAATCATTGTTAAAAGACATGGAAAAACTTCTTATGAAGTTTTTAGAAAAAGAGCATCAGATGTCAGCTACTTCCATGTCTTTGGTTGCTCTGTATTCATCTATAACTACAGGGATCAACTTGGAAAGTTTGACGAAAAAGCTGATGATGGTTTCTTCTTAGGATACTCTCCAACAGCCAAAGCCTTTAGAGTATTCAACACAAGAAGACATGAACTAGAAGAAACCTTTCATGTCACATTCAATGAAGATGATGACGTGCTACAAAGAACAGGAATAGAAGGTGATGAAATTGATTTCAAAGAAAATAGGTCTTTCCCAACAGATGAGTTCTCTGAACCAAGGCCTGTCTTTCATCATCATCCACACACAGATACTCTTATTCCATATGTTCCTGCATACGATCCGCTGTCAACTAACAACATTGATGTTCCCTCTACTCAAGTACTAATTAAAGAAGAACATCAGCCTTCCACAAGCCCTTGTTCCATCTCAGCTGAAGATGACTCACCTAGAACTCATGATCAAGAAGATTCTCCTGTTGTTTGTGAATCATCACTTCTTGAAATAGCTGATACAGACACAGACACAAAGATTTTTTTTGAAGGGAGTCCTCCTACTCAGCAAGATGAAACTCAAGTTTTACTCTCTTCCTCCATACATGTTCCTGTCTATGACTCCCCAGCTCCTCAAAGCAAATGGTCAAGAGATCAACACATTCTTCTTGTCAATATTATTGGTGAACCAAATGCTGGGGTTACTACTAGACAGAGAATTCATGACTCAGAATCAGCCTCAGCCAATGAATGTTTGTTTGTTGAATTTCTATCCCAAATTGAACCCAAGCGTGTAGTTGAAGCCCTTGTTGAAGAAGGTTGGGTCGCTGCAATGCAGGAAGAAATCAATTAGTTTAAAAGAAACAAGGTATGGACTCTAGTGCCAGCTCTACCTGATAAGAACATCACAGACACTAGATGGATATATAGGAACAAGATGGATGAGATTGGTAACATCATAAGGAACAAGGCAAGGTTAGTTGCATAGGGGTATACACAGACTGAAGGGATTGACTATGATGAAACATTTGCACCAGTAGCAAGACTTTAAGCTATCAAAATCTTCCTTGCATACGCTGCATATATGAACTTCACTGTGTATCAAATGGATGTTAAAAGTGCCTTCCTCAATGGAGATTTAGCTGAGGAAGTGTATGTTGAACAGCCTGAGGGATTCAAGAACAGCGAGTTTCCCAATCATGTGTATAGGCTACACAAAGCCATGTATGGGCTGAAACAAGCTCCAAGGGCATGGTATGAAACGTTGTCTACCTTTTTAACTGAAAATAAATTTATCAGGGGTTCCATTGATAAAACACTTTTTACCTTCAAGAATAAAAGTGATTTCATCATTGTACAGATTTATGTGTATGATATCATCTTTGGGTCAACAAATGTTAATCTTAGTAAACGTTTTGCTAAATTAATCACCAAGAAATATGAGATGAGTATGATGGGTGAATTAACTTACTTTTTGGGTTTTCAAATCAAACAATGTCCTAAAGGAATTTCAATTTGTCAAGAAAAATATGTTAAAGATTTACTTAAAAAAATTGACTTGGCTGATTGTGCATCAGTGAAATGCCCCATGCTTCCACCCAACAACTTGGGTCCTGATGAGCAGGAGTCTCTTTTGATGAGACTATGTATAGAGGCATGATTGGGTAACTCATGTATCTCACAGCCAGTCGCCCTGATATCCAGTTCTCCACATGTCTCTGTGCAAGGTACCAAGCTAACCCAAAAGAATCCCATCTAATGGTTGTTAAGAAAAATTTCAGGTACCTCAAAGGAACAATCTCTCTAGGTCTGTGGTATCCCAAAGAATCAGGCTTTGATCTCAAGGCATACTCAGATTCAGACTACGTTGGGTGCTGCATTGATAGGAAAAGTACCTTAGGGAGCTGTCAAATCCTAGGAGGAAGTTGGTTGGATGGAGTGAAAAGATGTAAAACTCTGTGGCAATGTCATCAGCTGAAGCTGAATATGTTGCAGCTACTAGTTGCTATGCTCAAGTACTTTAGATGAAGAGTCAACTAGCTGACTATGAGATTCTATATGACAAAGTACCCATCTTCTGTGACGATACAAGTGCCATTGCTATCTCAAACAACCCTGGTCTTCACTCATGAACAAAACACATAGATATCAGGTATCACTTTATCAGGGATCGTATTATAAAAGGAGATATCGAGCTGCATTTTGTTCCCACTAAGCTGCAACTAGCTGATATAATTACCAAGCCTTTGGCTGAACCTTGTTCAACAGCCTAGTTGCTGAGCTGGGTATGCTTAATATCTCAAAGCATGTGGCTGATATTTAACGTGTGTCATTAAAGTCTGAGTAAATATTAAATGTTTTTCACATGAAACTAGGTAGTTACTTTCCAAGTAAATGCTAACATCATTCTCAATATTTAATTCGTACTTTTTTTATAAACGAGGAGACAAACAGTTTTGAAAGGTCAATGGGCCCACTTGTGTGCAGTCCTTTTCCCACTACGCATTTAATGTTATAGAATAACTGTTTCGAATTTTGAATATAAATATTATCCCAAGGTTTTTCACCTAACACTTTTCTCATTATTCACTATTTGCATCTCTCTCTAAAAACCTCTCTTTAAACCCTCTCACCATCTTCATCTTCCCAAATCCTCGCATCAATGGCGTTTCCAATACCAAAGGATTATAACGTATCATTCGAGATCAACGATAGCATCCTCGCCTCTAACAACTCAATAGGATGGCTCAAAGCTCCTACTGACTCATACCTGGATCTAGTGAACTTTATGAATAATTGTGATGTTAGCGAAGCTTTCACTAGATCCCCACCCATTTTCTACCAATAATACCATAGGGAATTCTGGTACTCTGCAAAAGTCCTTGATGATAACACCATTTCCTTCAATATTTCTTGCAATGAACACCCTTTTGCCTTTTCTGTTGATGACTTCTCTTCTGTGGTTGGGCTAAGACATGGTGATGAATGCCTGAAGACTGTAGATAAAAAGGCTGTTAAGGATGCCCTTGCCACACTTTTCCCTGTCTCTGACACTCACCCAACCCTTACACCTGTTGAATTGGTCCTCAAGTCTCCTTTGAAGATCAAGTTTTTTCCTCCTATGTGGAGAGTACTTTTCACGCACATTGTTAAATCCCTAGATGGTATGCAGGGATCTCAAGATCAAATGGCTTTTAATCATCAAGCCATTGCTTATGGGCTGATGTGGGGTACATACGTCGATGTAGGAAGCATTCTCTTCTCTAACCTTGTTGAAAAGCTGAAGGGAACCAACCAAGTCAGGGAGAAAAATATCTGCTATGTTCGTTTTCTTTCTCTTATCTTTGAAAGTCTTTGGGGAGATCGCTACAACAACTCTACACTTACAGCCATGAATCCGTATCATATTACTGGGGCTATCTACTAGGTGATGGGACCAAATGATGTGCCTTCAACAGCCCACATGAGGAACATTGCTGCTAAACAACAATATGTTGTTAAGTCCTTGCTCCCTTCCTCTAAGAAGGTGATTACAGCTGGTGTATCTGGTAAGTCACCGTCTTTGACCTCTGGGCAACACACCACGCTATCCAAGGCAACAACTGGCCAACAACCTAAGAAGAAGATAATCCCATCTTCTTCTAAAACCCAAACTGTTATTAAGGCCAGGGTTAAGAAGCTTGTGACAATTCCTACTTCCTCTGTTCTAGAGACTTCTGTGACACAGAGACTTCAGTTGATAAATAACAAGAGTCTAGCGTCTCTAACTCAGCAAAGACGACAGGAAACCAGCCTAACTTCGCTGATATATCATAGGTAATCAATTTATAATTTTTAGAGGTACACAAGCAGCCACTCTCAAATGTATGTAGGTGAGAGTGGTGAAGTTAGGGTTATCCTCGACCTATAGGAGT
This sequence comes from Glebionis coronaria, assembly GCA_025667525.1. Lineage (NCBI taxonomy): Eukaryota > Viridiplantae > Streptophyta > Magnoliopsida > Asterales > Asteraceae > Glebionis > Glebionis coronaria. Next base: position 45,657 of record JANFOE010002954.1, read on the forward strand.
CTGTTTATGCACTTAGAAATCTTTTAAGACTTCTGTACACCCTGTCAATGCACCAGGGAGTGATTCATTTGTGTTTATAAAGCACCCTGATGACCCTGCACCCTCTAGACAGTATACAGGCAAACAACAACCTGTATACATATATGTCTCGACCTAGAGTAGTTGTACTTCACACAGTCTCTAGGTTCCTTCAGAAAAAGAATCCCAAAACTTTAACTTTTAGGGGGAGCTGAATAATCACCCTTAGCTTTCCTAGGGATAGCGTAAAATGACTATCTTGAACTACATCTTTTTCTCAACTAAAAGAATCCCAAAGGACTTATCCTTTCAGGGGGAGCTGAATCATCACCCCCAGCTTTCCTAGGGGCAGCGTAACAGGCGATCTTAACCCATATATGTTTCACAGATAAAAGAGTCCAAAAGTATTTATCCTTTTGGGGGGGCTGAATAATCACACTCAGCTTTCGTAGGAGCAGCGAATGGCGACCATTAACCTTATAATTTTCACATTTAAAAGAATCCCAAGGATTTATCCTTTGGAGTGGCTGAATAATCATCCTCAGCCTCTCTAGGACAGCGTACCGGCGACCATTCCCCTTATTTATTTCCCTGTTACTAACCTAAACCAATTGCAGGCTAATGTTGAACAGCCAACTGTAGATTCTCATGCTACAGCTGAAGGAGCTAATACTATGATTCAGGATCAGCCTAAAGAAGATGAACGCATGCTTGATGCTAAAGATGATTTTTTTGCCCTCATTGAAAGCTTCTTTGAGCCCGAATCTATGCCGGATGATGAAATTCTCCCTGAGGGGATGATTGAGGAGGAGGATGAAGAGGAGGATGAATAGCCTCCTCTGTCACATCCCAAAGCCACAGATGTGCGCACACCAGCTGAAGAACAAACTCCTCCTCCCAAAGAAGTTGTTGTGACTCCTACTTCTACTGCATTTGTCACTATGGAGCTTCCAACAGCTGTGTATGATCCCACTGCAGAGTTTATGTTATTTGATCATCCACAACAGACCAACTTTGATCTTTTACCAAGGGAAGATGATTACGCGCAACAAAGCCTGAACATTCATGACTTGAAGCCCTATCATCACGCCTCTGATATTGAATGTCTGTCGCGTAAGTTGGATTGCATGGGGTCTGAAATACACTCTTCACAACCAATTTTCAAAAAATCATCACACAGGCTGTCCAAGATGCTATCACTGAGCCTATCAAAGATGGCACTCGAAAAGGAGTTTCTCAGGGACTTAGCCACTTATCCACTCGAATCAAAGATGCCATCACTTCATAAGTCCCTGACATGTTCTCAGCTCATGAGTTGGTTATGCACAAGGAGTTTGAGGCTATGTACAATAGACAAAAACGTCACACTCACTTTTTGGCTAGGCATGTTGATTGCTTTGTTAACCACAATTGCAACAGCCTTCTAAAAATTGCCAGAGGATCAAGGAACATGCAAAGAAAAATGGCTACATCCGTTGAACGGGTTGCTAGGTACCTTCAGTCATGTTCAGCCAAGCGTCTAGAGAGACAGGCTAAACGTGAGGGGGAGAAAATTGACTTACTTAAACTTGAAACTGTCAACACTAACACAAGTACAGCTGAAAACACCATCACTACACCCATCCCTCTCCAAGTTATCACACCCATCACTGTACCTGATGATGATGAAATTAAGGGGGAGCAACAGACCAACGAAGGAGCTGATACATCTAAATCCATGTCTTTGGTTAACACCAATGAGGCTGTGGACGATGGTGAACCATCTGCTAAGAAACTCAAATTTACTGTTGGCTCCCTACCAAAGGCTGTCCAAGACCAAGCTCATAAGGCATTTCTACAACATGTTGAAGAGCTGAAGAAAGCAAGTGAGTTGTCCTCTTTCTCAAAGAAAGGAAAGGAAATAGTTGTGGTAGACTCAGACGCCAAACTAAAGAAAGTAGCTGCGAAGCTAGAGACAGGAGGATCAACCACTAAACTATCCTAATTCTCAACCTTCAAAGCTGCAAATGAAAAACCTCTAACAACTGAAGAAATTGAAAAATAGGGACTTGAATTCAATAGGTTAAATGAAATCAAGAAGGCCAAAGAGCTGGATGAAGCCAAGCTAAAAGCTATGTCTCCTCAACTCAAAGAGGAGCAAAGAAAAAGGTTAAGGGAAATGGAGGTTAAACGCACCAAGGCTCTGAAAAGGGTAAAAGCTGACTATGATGCTTGCGTTAACTCTAGATATGCTCCAGGAAAAATTACCAAGTTCAAATACACAATTCAAAAATCTACTCACACACCACAGATGGTAATTTGGAGAGATAATCAACAGGCCAACATGAACATCTTTGATAACTTCAAATTAAAAACACTTGGTCTGTCTGAATGGTTTGAATTGGAGGCTTTAGCTGAGAAAAGGACTGGACAAACGAATTTTCTTCTGTTAAAGACTATCAGACCTAAATTCAACTGGTTTAAAGAGACTGCAGCTAAGCTCAAAGTTGATCCACCCCCATAGCTATTTGAACCAGAACCAACAAAGGCTAAAAAGAAAAGGAAAAGAATGATTCAATTCCTTAAAGAAACCTTTGGTACAGATGAAATTCAAGTGGATGGAATGTACAGGGATGTTGTCTTACCAAATGGGATTGTTGGGCCTGTAGATAGACAGACATACACTGGGCCTGAAAGAGGAATGACATTCATGAACAAGGGATGCCAATATGTTTTCCAAAGAGAAAGTGAGATGGGACTAGCCTCAACTATTCAGCTATTAGTGTTTCAGAGAGTGCTTAAAATTAACTCTGATTATTCCAAAGTGTTTGCCCAAGCTTTGTAAGCAGAATTGGATACAAGGACAGACATCGCTGAAGCTGAAGAAAGAATAAAGAATGATGATTATTGAAGTTTTCACAACTAAATTATCACACTCATATTTTGTTTTACTCATGTATTGTACTTGTAATTTTTCTAAGTATTAATGATTTATGAAGTTGTTTGTTAGATATGTTATGTGTAAGAAGAAGCTGTTATCTCACTTACTATAACTAATTTAGATCTAGCTGTATTTATGTTTAAATAGGGGGAGATTGTTGGGAATCTAAGTTTGTTAGATTTCCCTTAGTCATATATTTAAACGTAAATTAAGTTGTTTGTTATTAACTTGTCTGTGTCAAGGTAACAGGCAAGTAACACAAGACTCACAGAGTTCTAAGTCTCTGTGAGCAACCACAGAGGAGTCCATGTCAGAGACATTGTCAAGGAAGTCAAAGATTACTTGAAGATATACTCATTGGCTGTGATGGATAACAGCCAAGATGTATCAGGGACTCTGAGTGGTTGAGTGTTAACACGGGTGGCAATACCCTGTTAACACTCAGTACACTTTGGAAATACCTAAGTGTTTAGGCGGGAAGTTTTGCAGCCTAAAGTACAAGGTATGAATAAAAGGGAAACTGTGTCAACTCTGTTTCCCTAAAGTGTTGTAGCAGACTAACAAGAATAGAAGAGCATCTTTTGACAGATGTCTGACATTTTCTGTTTTGTGTAGTCACCATCAACCAGTTATCAAAGTCAACCTCGTACCACTATAAATAGGATATATAGGCTAGAGTTAATGTCGTTCACTTTGTTAGATTACACACATTAACTCTTTAGAACTTATTGAACGAACAGCTGTGCCTGTGTTCTTAAGTTAGCTTTATTTTGTCCAAAGTGTACACAACACATTGTTATCAAACTGTGTTGTCCATAACACATGTAATACTTGTTATACAATAATAAAGTCTTACGTTTGAAAAGTATTTACTTGTGTTATTTATCTTTATTAATGGTTTCAAGCTAGTATTAGGGACTTTCACTTGGAAACTGATTTGATAATATCGCGGTGCATCTGTATCGAGTATTTTCAAATTGGGTTACCCGGTGGTTCTTTTGGGTGGTGAATCTGTAACCTACTGGAAAGCTGCTTTTAATTTCTTTATTCGGGCTGAACCAAACCCTGTTGGCCATCATTTGGTATCAGAGCTATGGATACCCAAAGTTCTGCTGATTTTAAGAAAGCTCTTGAAAGTCTAGAGACTGAAAAAAAGACGATGGCCGAGATAATGAAGGCTATGGAAGATCAGATCTTTGAACTCTCTCTTAACCACCGAACAGAAGATGATAAAACCACTGGTGGATTAGGGATCCGTTCAAAAGGACATGGTCAATGGTATTCCAATGATATTAAGGTTGATGGAAAACTCGATCCTGACGAGTTTGTAGAATGGTTGAGAACAGTAGAATGTGCCTTTGATTACAAAGAAACATCCGAGGAACACAAAGTGAAGATTGTAGCAATGAAATTGAGAAAGTACGCATCAACATGGTGGGCTAATACGTGCACAAAGCGAGAGCAATTGGGAAAAACGAAGGTGAAGGCATGGCCAAAGATGAAAAAGCTATCGAAACATAAATTTTTACCCTCCTATTACATTCAGGCAAGTTTTTTTTAGTTACACCATCTTAAACAAAACTAACGACCAGCAGAGGAGTACTATAGGGAATTCGAGTATTTGCTTATGAAGTGTGATCTACCTTAGGATGACCTGCAGACTCTGGTACGATATTTGGGGGGATTAGATACTCGTGTTGCTAATACTGTGGAGTTGTACCCTTACTCATCCCTAGATGACTTAACCTTGTTGGCCCACAAGGTAGATACCCAACAACGAATCAAAGGAAAGTTTGAAGCAAGACGAACTTTTACTAAAAACACAACCCAAACCAAAACATTATATACCCACAAAACTTACACTATACCTGAAAATTCTTCAACCCCAACCCATGCCCCGCGAAGGTGTTTTCGATGCCAAGGATTAGGGCATATTGTTTCCGAGTGTCCAAACAACAAGATGATCACTTTGGCCGAGTATGAAGGGGTAGATAATTCTTTTACAGTTGACATGACATTGGATACGATAGTGGATGATGAATCTGTTATCGAGGAAGTTGTTGGACCTGATGAGGGGTCATGTCTTGTTGTTCGACGAGCACTCAGCAAAACTCCTGATCACGGTGGGAGCCTGCAACGTGAGGCCATTTTTCATACGCGTTGTACCATCGCTCAAAAGGTTTGCACTGTAATTATTGACAGGGGCAGCTGCACTAACGTTGCTTCTCAAACCTTGGTGTCCAAATTTAATCTGACCACCGAACCCCATCCATCTCCTTATGTGATACAGTGGCTCAATCAAGGTAAAGGAATATGTGTTTCTCATTGAATTCTTTTATCTTTGAGTATTGGCAGGTCATATGTCAATGAGATTTGGTGTGATGTCATTCCTATGGATGCTTGTCATGTACTCTTAGGTTGCCCTTGGTTATTTAATCGTCGGGTCATGCATGATGGCTACCTAAATACTTACTCATTCAACCACAATGACCGCCGAATTGTGCTCACCCCAAAGTCACCCGCCACACCTTCTAATTTACCTACCCAAACTTTGAGCACACTTTTAAAGGTTGCACAACAGGAATATTATTGTTGTAAGGACTTCATACTCATGAGCCTTAATGAAGAAGAATTAAACACACCAACCGAACCACACCCTATGTACAACCCCTCTTACAAGCCTATAACCAAGTATTTCCGGCTGAAATCCCTTCCGGATTACCTCCATTACACACCATTCAACATAAAATCGATTTCATTCCCGGTTCCATACTACCCAACAAACCTGCATATCGATCTAACCCCCAACAAACGGAAGAGATGAGGAAACAAGTTGATGGGCTGTTGGAAAACGGACTTATTCGTGAGTCACTTATCTCATGTGCAGTCCCCACTATCCTGATGCCCAAAAAGAATAGAGAGTGGCGAATGTGTATGGATAGTAGGTCAATCAATAAGTTCACTATCAAATACTGATTCACCATTACTCGGTTGAATGATTTGATGAATGAACTACATGGTGCCATGGTGTTTTCAAAAGTTGACTTAAGAAGTGGCTATCATCATATTAGAATTTATGAAGGGGATGAATGGAAGATATCATTTAAGACAAAGGAGGGGTTGTATGAATGGTTGGTTATGCCTTTCGGTTTGTCAAATGCACCGAGTACCTTCAGGCGATTGATGAATCACGTATTAAAACCTTTTCTGAGCAAAATTGTGGTTGTGTACTTCGATGACATATTGGTCTTTAGTAAAACCGAAAAAGATCACCAATCACACCTCCAGAATTTGTTTGAAGTACTTGACCAAGAAAAGCTCTATGGGAACTTAGAAAAGTGTGATTTTTTTACTTCCCAAACAACATTTCTTGGTTACTTAGTTTCTGGTCAAGGAATCCAGGTTGATGAAAGAAAGGTTCAAGCCATCCGGGATTGGTCGGTTCCTCAATCTATTCAAAAAGTTCGAAGCTTTCATGGATTGTCCTCTTTTTATCGACATTTTGTGAAGAATTTTAGTACTCTTTGTAGCATACATGACTGAAATTACCAAGCTCAAACAGTTTGTTTGGAACCCTCAAGCACAGGCCGCGTTTGAAGAACTTAAAAAACAATTATCTTCTACTCTTATGTTGGTACTACCGTGTTTTGATGAGGTGTTCGAGGTTGAATGTGATGCTTAAAGAGTGGGTATTGGGGCTGTTTTGTCACAGTTGGGTCGTCCACTTATGTACTTTAGTGAGAAGTTTAATGATGCGAAACGGCGATACACCACGTATGACAAAGAATTTTATGCAATCGTCAGGGCCTTAGATCATTGGCAACATTATTTGATATCTAAGGAGTTTATATTGCATTCTGATCATGAAGCACTAAAGTATATTCAGGGCCAACACAAACTACAACCTCAACATGATAAATTGGTGGAGTTTTACAGGCTTTTACTTTCACTATTAAGCACAAGTCCGGGAAATTAAACAATGGGGCTGATGCTTTATCACGTAAGTATGTTTTAATTAATTCTTTACAACCAAAGGTTATGGGTCTCGAACTCCTCAAGGACGACTATTCTTATGATCCTGATTTCAGGGAGCTGTTTAGTAGCTGTCAGAATCATGCTACTGGTAAATATCACTTATTTAATGGTTTTCTGTTTAGGGGACAACGAATATGTATCCCTCGACATAGTCTTCGAGTAATGTTGATCAAAGAGCCCCACGAAGGTGGTTTAGCAGTGCACCTAGGTATAGAACAAACTCTCACAATGCTACAGAATCATTTCTTTTGGCCCAAGATGGTGCAAGATGTAGAGCACTTTGTCTGTCGCTGTTTACCATGCCACCGAGCCAAAGGTCACTCTTTTCCCCATGAATTGTACATGCCATTACCTATACCCGTTGCCCCGTGGGAAGACGTTAGTTTTGATTTTATCGTTGGCTTACCCCGCATACAACGCCAAAAGGATTCTATTATGGCGGTGATCGACCGTTTCTAAAAAATGGCTCAATCATTGCGTGCCATACGATGTATAATGCTGTGTAGCTGGCTAACCTCTATTTTAAAGAAATCGTTCGTCTCCATGGGATTCCACGAACTATGGTTAGTGACCGAGATGTCAAATTCCTTTGCCATTTTTGGATAACCTTATGGTGCATAATGGGTACTAATCTTAAGTTTAGTACCTCTAGTCACCCACAAACGGATGGACAGATGAAGGTTACCAACCGCACCCTCGAGTCACTACTTCGAGCTCTCGTCATTACGAACCTCAAACAGTGGGAAGATTTACTACCTCAGACAGAATTTGCTTAGAATAGGGATCCAAACAAGACTATTGGTCTTAGTCGTTTTATGTTCGTTTATGGCTTGAACCCCAAGACTCCACTTGATCTAGTAGTCCTTGATACATCTTTTAAGGTTAACCCGGAAGCAAGTGACCGAGCGATATTAAGGCTTTGCACCAACACATACCATGATAAAATCACAAAGTCCAATGAACTCCTTAAGTACCGTCGTGATAAAGGACACAAACACATATTGTTTCAACCGAGTGATCTCGTCTGGATCCATTTTTGCAAGGATCGGTTTCCAGCCAAATGTCACTCCATGCTTAGCTCTAGGTCTGATGGTCCGTTTAGGGTTTTAGCAACGGTTAACAATAATGCTTACAAGGTTAGTCGGCCCGGAACTCCTAAAGAAGCAGCCACGTTCAACGTAGTTGATATTGAACCTTACTACGATCCTGCTGATCCTATTCCAAGTTTGAGGTCAAAGTTTTCTACATCTAGGGAAGATGATAGGCAGGAGGATGATAAGCAGACTCCTAAAGACCCGTCTAATATGATTGACCCGAATCCACCTAGAGGCCCGAGTCATGTGGGAGACACATGGGTCAGCTTAATTCAATCAAATCCTTCCAGCATTTGATTGCAGACAATATCCCCACGTATTAGTCTACATACTAGTCAAGAATATTTACCTTATTGCCATGTTATTTTATGTTCTCTATTATTTTCATTTATTTGATTTTTTCTAGAGCAGTTATTTACTTTCCTTAAATGTAGCTACGTGGGTAGTTAGTCTCCCTTTTCTCCTGTATGTATTTGAAAATTATGAATGAGAAAAAGGCAGTTTATTTGGTTTTTCCTGAAATGAAATCTCTAATATTTTAGAGTATTCTTCATTGGTATCCTAATTGTAGGCAAGATTAGGAGGTGATCTTGGAAACTGATTTGAGAATCTCGTGGTGCATCTATATCGAGTATTTTCAAATTGGGTTGCCCAGTGGTTCTTTTGGGTGGTGAATATGTAACCCACTAGAAATCTGCTTTTAATTTCTTTATTCGGGTTGATCAAACCCTGCTGGCCATTAATATATATACTGTCATCTAGGTGAATAGCAATTTCATGATGCCAAACTGGATATATATCATCGAATAGTCAACTAGTAGTGGTCAATATTATTACATTTTAACATAAGCCTGCTATTAGTATCATGGAATCACTGGAGGCTTGGAGATATAAAACGAGTGTACCTTAATTTAAGAATACCAAGTTTTGTAACAAAGAGGTGTTGAGCATTCATAGAAAGCTGAGTGAGTACCTGTTATCCTACGACTATATGTAGCAGAAAGTTTCATTTTCAGAGGTTTGTATCTTTGACGTTAAGCCACATGACTCAAGAATCGTTGTGGAGCCACTAATACACAGAACTTTTAACCGATAAATGCTTTGCGGAAGATGACGTATGCTTGTACCATCTATATCTGACCTTTTTAAACATTCTAGACGTCTAATTTCCTCAGGCAACGTCTCAACTAGAATACAGTTGGAGATATAAAAAAATTTCAAACGTTTCATCTCACAGATGCTGTTTGGAATATCTCGTAAACGTGGACATTCGTGTAGGATTAAATCCTCTAGAGATTTTTATTGGCCGAGATCATAAGGTAACTTCTCAAGATACCGATTAAATTTAAGTTCGATAAACTTCAGATTCTTTAACATACAAATGTTATCCGAAAGATATTCAATGTTTGTAGACCACAAACTTAGCTCGTCTAGACATTCTAGTTCGCCAAGGTGCTCAGATGCCATTTGAATACTACAACAACTGAGGTAAAGGAATCTAAGATTTGGAGCAATTATGAGGTCAAGGGTTGTCAAATATAAATTATGGAGCTCGAGATTTATGAGATTTGGACACTGAGCGAGAATATGAAGATCACAAATATCAGTACAGTCTCGAAGACTTAGTGTGGCAAGATTTGGAGAAATCCCGAGGTGAAGGGTTTGGAATTGTAAATCACTTAGTTCAAAGGATTTGAGTTTTAGACATTCAACAGGCATATAAAGTTCACCCAAATAATCAAAACCTCTGAGACATAAATTCTCAAGATGCTTAGTAATCCCGAGGTGAAGGGAAAAATGAGTAATTTTAAGGTGGAGAGATACGAGCTTTGGACTTTCAGCGGGCATGTGAAGGTCTGACAAATAACAGTCGACAATACGTACATTCTTAACATTTAGAAAGGATGAAATCAATAGTGAATATGTTGTACTGTTTTGTTATAAGAAAATATGAATCACGATTTTGACGAATCACATGTGATTATGTCTGAATCACACGTGATTATGTCTGAATCACATGTAATTCTAGTAAATCACATGTAATTTATCTTTTTTTAAAATATGATTTACTATATAAGAAAATAAGAAACTATTTTTTTAGTTTTCTTTTATGTATAAGTCACATGTGATTTACGCAAAATCACATGTGATTTACGCAAAATCACATGTGATTAAGTCTAAATCACATGTGATTTAGTTTAAATCACATGTGATTTAGAATAAATCACATGTGATTATGTCTAGATCAATCAAAAAATATAAGTAAATGACAAGTACAAGTAAAGGACAAGAAAAAAAATACAAATCGACTCTAGACAGAAGATTAAGCAACACTAACCATAAAATATCTACAAACAAATTCAAATCCAATCTACATATTCCCTTTGTCACATTATATCATCACGACCAACACAACTAGCCTAAAAACCGAAAATGATTAGAGATCTCATTTTTATTCAACCATGCGTATGAATCTTTAAAGATTACACGGGCTTGAACTAATACTATCATAGATCTATGTTGGTAAACCCATATCTTT
>JANFOE010002955.1:0-30810 GCA_025667525.1 Glebionis coronaria
ATATATATATATATATATATATATATATATATATATATATATATATATATATATATATATATATATATATATATATATATATATATATATATATATATATATATATATGTATATATATGTATATATATATATATATATATATATATATATATATATATATATATATATATATATATATATATATATATATATATATATATATATATATATATATATATATATATATATATATATATATATATATATATATATATATATATATATATTATATAGGTATAATTATGATTTGAAACCACAGTTTTTAATCCGGTCATATCCCAGTCACATCTTTAACCCAATAGTATTTCTGAATTTCCTATAAAATCTCATCACTTTCCTTATTTTTGCCATATTTGGGCGGAACGCAATTTCTGAAAACACAATATTGTCAAAATTACGTTTTGAAACCGCGGGTATAAATAATGGTATAACTTCTTTTTTTTCATTTTTTCCCTTCATCGACGTGTGAAAACACACACACCCCCCATCCATTCTTCCTTGAACAACGGGATTTAAACCTTGATTCAAAAAACACTTAAAAATCATTGGATCTTTTATGTTTATTGTTTGATCGAGTTTCATTCCTAAGAGTTGTAAATCGTAATCCATTATTCCCTAAACAATGGGATGTAAACCCTAACCCAAAAAACATAAAACGAACTGATCTTTGTCCGAAAAACATAAAAACGAATTGATCTTTGATCTTTGCTGTTTGATTCAGATTCAATTAAATTGATCTTTGATTTTTTCAGATTTAGTTGTAACACTTGTAAACCCTAATCCGAGATTGGTGGTTTTGATTTAATGAAGACATCATATAAATACCTGAGATCTTGATCAGGATGACGATTTAGGGTTTTATTTTTTGAACTAAAAAAACCCTAATCCTTATTTTGACATTCTTGGTCTGAATTAAGGTTGGTTTTTTATATTCATTTATTAAGCTCCTGGTATCTATTTTTATTGTTACATTTGTTTTGTTGCACTGTTTCTGGCACTCTCTGTCAGCGAATGGGTTCCTTTTTACTATACCACTGCAACACATTGGTGAATGTCACGGACTTCACCCTGGACGTTGTTTTCGAAAAAAGAGACGCCCTGAATAAACCAGCACACAAGCTCAAGAAACTCCAGGTTAGTAACTTTACCTAAACCTATCTTTCTAGACAACTATACCACCAACTAGCCAACTAATAGAAGAAGGGACCCATTAGCAATAGAGAAAATGATAAGAAAATAAAATATTCTCTATATAACAACCTCCAATAAACATAACCAGATTATTAAACCTTGGTATAAGTTTCTTATACATCATAGTTATGATATTTATTTCATTCAAGACTTGAATTTCCAGTTGTTGAATGCATATATTTCTTTTTGACCTTAAACCGTGGATACTATAAACTGGTCAAGTATAAGGTAGCTTACTAAGGCTTGCAGCCAGGCTACTAACGTCTACATGTCAGGTTACTATGTGCACTTTTGATTAATATAATTATACTAAATACAAATCTGATACTAACACCAACATGAACAACTTCGCCTAATAGCCCACTACATAGAGAAATGCTTGAATGTTATTGTGTGTTTCGGCTCTTGAAACATAAAAAAAAGTGTGTTACAAAGTCACAAGTTGCTTACACGAAGTGCGCCAATATGTCGTTTACAACACTTCAACTGTATTTTAGCTTGAACAAACAGCGCCTAATAAAAAGAAACGAAAAAACCAGACAACTTTTGTAAGAACGACTCTTTTGTGCTTCAGTTTGGTTCTTAGTTTATACATAAACTGAAGGAACCAAAATATATACATAGAATATACATATTTTGTATGTCAACGTTGGTTTTTAGTGTAGACCACATTGCTATAGAGGTTTTGTTTTTTCAAGTCAGAGAGAGGCTTGGACAGGGTAAAAAAGAGTGCGTATTTTTCCTTTAGAACTTCTAATAAAAAGCTTATAAATGACTTCATATCGCCTAAATTATATATTTAAGGCATTTAACGTCCTAAGACCAATAATAAAAGAAGAACAGATGTTGCTGACTAAGGGGGTGTTTGGGTAAGCTTATACTTGAATGTTTTTGTGTTTCTAAACATCCCTGATCCATAATATGTATCTGAAGTTTGAATGAAATATTTTATAAAAAATTATTACTTTGACGAAAAGATGGTTTTATAGAAATCAACTTTAGACTTCTTTTTCTACTCTTTTTTTTACAACGTGTGTATTCCAAGATTTAACGTTGTGGATAATATACAGACTTATTTTAGCTAATTATCAGCATTTCAGTTTCTGTAAGATTTTCCAAGCTATAGAATTCTAGGGATTTAGTGAGTTCTAACATTTTAGCCTAAACTTCTGCTTCAATGAAAGATGTACATATATACTTTTTTAAATGTTCGTACAATCAGGTATGCAGATATCTCTCGTATCAGTAACTTTTGACTTATGATAAACTTGATAAGGAGCAAGTCCTCTATGAAAATTCAATTTCAGTCAGATATTTAAAGTCGACAATAATATTTGGTGATGAAAGTCATGTTTATTATTTTTCGGATAGTCCCTTTTAGCTAAAAAAGAATCAGATATTTACTTGTTGTGAACGAGTTGTTGGTTTTAGTTGTTTTTAGCCGAAGTTTCTGTCATTTGTTTTATCGCAAACTCATACCAATCCCACTAGTTCTTTTGTGTTGTTTTCAATGATATAAGATGACCTAATGTGATAGCTTGGATATATGCTATTTGATTGCTATTCTCTATAACCGTTTTGTTGTACTGTTGTTTATTGATTAATGGTTATTATGAAAAGAAGCTTTAGATAATATTAACATGTGCCTCAACAACATCCACGGTTTTGGGGAACCCTTTCACTGATCTAGAACTTATAGACTGGTATCTCCTGAGTAAGTAAACCCACAAGGACTGTGAAATATGGAAATTTGTACCTTTGTAGTTTTGAATGGGTTTATTCGGACTTTTCTAATATGTCAAACAACTTGTAGAATATATTTGACCGAAAGAAAAAAGGTCAAAAAACCAAATATCACCCTAACCAACATGAAATCTATCAACAATGGATATTTGTTTCTTAAGTGGGAAGGTGGAGGGTATCGCAATGGACTGAACTAATTGAAGCACCTCTAACAGTTCTGCATGAATCTGACTCAACTGAACTAACATATGCTGAGAGGTTGACCAAAATGAAAGGAATTTTGTCTAGAGAAACTACAATTCAGCTAAGTTCTATGGAAGGTTTTTATAAACTTCTGATTCTCCAAATAGGGCGGATCTTCTTATTCTAAATACAATAAAGCAATTGATCGAGATGAGGAACATTGTTTGCCACAGTACAACAACATACGCAAATGCACTCTTGCATGCTGGAACTACCGTGGATACATTCCTAAGGGATAATCTGTCCCTACTCATAAGGTGGTGCACTCTATGATTTGGGTTTAATTCATGCAAACCACGGATAAAGCATCAAATAATTCCTAAGGGACAGCCTGAGCGGTATTAATGTTGAGGTGCTTGTCTGCTAATATAATAAAATTATTAATTTCTTGACGCCTATATTTATGCGGCCCAGTATGGTGCTTGCTTATGTCTAGGCTTGGCGTATCTTGGGATTGTTGACGAAGATATCTTTGATGAGATAAAGAGCGTACTTTACACCAGTAGTGTTGTTGTTGGTGAAGCTTCTGGTATTAGCATGCGTTTATTGATGGTTGGGACTGGATACACAACATGAGAAGATCATAAGGTGAATTAACATTTCTTAATCGAATCATGTAATGTCATATTATCATTAAAGGTGGCTTTACGCAATCATGTACCTAACCTGCTTTAGACTCACTCATTTTGTCATCTCTAATGATTATGGTATTTCTCACTATTAACATTATTAACCCAATAATGTTAGCTGCACTACAGGGAAGAGGAAATCACAAGCAGAGGATGCTCTTGGAAAGATGTTTAACAGATCCACACAATTGGTTGCAATAATGCAAGTTGCTCAAGTATACGCCTCTGAATTTATTTTATGAATTTTCAGGAATCTTTTTCTGACTTCCAGAAAACATCGACTTTGCAGGTCAGACTAATAATCTCTAATCTAAGTTAATTTTTTTATACAGGAAACAAATCTCTTGATTTTTTAATCTCTCCACCAACTACGATACTAATATTATGCAACGTTATACAACTTTTCCTACGTTGATCTTTTTGTTTTAAGACTACTTCAGCAACCCTGCTTCCATTTGTCCTACTACCACCAAGTGGCATAAGTTCTCTTTGTTAGCCTCAAAATATTGAGTCAAACAAGAATGCTCGGTCATAGGTTATTATTGTAACATTAGTTAGAACGTTGTAATAGATAGTTAATTAGTCGTGGTTACGGGCTTGGATTTAAACTAATTAAAGTCCAAAAAGACAAGCCCGGCCCAATATATAGTCCATTAAAGCCCGCATGTGGGTGGACTATATATACTACCCTCCTAGCATGTTAGGAGGGTGGATGGTAATTTGTAACAAATCTTTTCTTAATCTAATATTCACCAAGGTAATCACCTCCTCTCTACTTTTTCTCACTACTTTCTCTCTCTAGGAATTCATCTCTTCTTCATCTATTTTCTTTCTTTCTTCATTGCTTAATCATCAAAAATACATGGGACAACAATTGGTATCAATCGCCATAGGGTAGTTTTGTGATTCGTTGTTGATTTTACTTGGTTCGTGTGATTTTTTCTTATAATCATCTCGAATTCAAGATTCTTTTTGTGTTTTCTATGCTCTAAATCTTGATATAAATCTTCTACATAGCTGTGGTAGGGATTTGGTCGCATTTGGTTGGTTAAAATCACGGATTTCTTGTCGAAAAATTCATTTTTTTACCCCAAAATCTCGTAACAGCACTATTATTCCGATTGGTGTAATCGGAAAAGGGATTATAGATTCCGATTGTGATTCCGATCAGTAGCATCGGAAAAGGGTTTCAACATTCCGACCAGCTTTCCGATCTCATTCCGACTGGACAAAAATATTCCGATTTGCATTCCGATTTGCATTCCGATTTGCATTCCGATTTGCATTCCGATTTACATTCCGATTTGTATTCCGATTTGGGTCTTCCGACAAGGTTATTCCGATTAGGTTATTCCGACAAGCTTATTCCGATTAGGGGACATTCCGATAAGTGATTCCGATTAGACATTCCGATTAGACATTCCGATTAGACATTCCGATTGGACATTCCGATTAGACATTCCGACGAAGTGATTCCGATGATGTGTTTTTGCTAAATTTTGTTTGAGTATTTTTTAGACTTAGCCACTATCTAGACTAGTTTCGGAATATCGTTTACACGAAGATCAAAAAAAAAAAAAAAAAAAAAGGGTTAAAAGTTTTTCGTCAAGTAAATTCAAATTTTTTCCATACTAGTTTTAGGACATTTCTAGCTCGATTTCAAATTTTGGCGATTACAAAATTTTTTGGTCTACCGTTTTTGTCGGACTGGATAATTTATTGTCGGCCTGGAGAAAAATTGCAATTTTCGGAATTTAAACCACAAAAACAATCACAACAAATCTACTTAAGATCCATTTTCACTTCATCATTTCAGAGAATATTGAGATGGATTCTACTGCCGAATATCGTGTGACGAACAACAACATAATGGTGGCGGGTAACAAAGAGAGACCACCAATGCTTGTATCTGGTCGGTATGCTCAATGGCAATCACCTTTCATACGATACCTTGACACAAGACCTAATGGTGATGCCTTGAGGAAATGAATTACTCATGGACCATATATATTCAAGAAGATCTCAATTCCTCTAAGAGCAGCCACAGATACTACTGATCCAATACCTGCAAGTGAACGTGATGAAACAAGAGCTGATCTCACACCTGAAAATTGTGCTTGGCATGATGCGGAGAAAGAAGCCATCTATATGGTTTTAAGTGGGATTGGAGATGATATTTACTCCACGGTTGATGCATGCCCGACAGCACATGAAATGTGGGCTGCTATTGAACGCTTGCAACAAGGAGAATCACTCAACAAACAAGATGTCAAAACAAACTTGTTTTGGAATTTTGGCAAGTTTACTTCAAGGGATGGAGAATCAATTGACTCTTACTACTCCAGGTTTTATAAGATGATGAATGACATGACAAGAAATAATCTGCAAGTCTCCACCATGCAAGTCAATGTTCAATTTCTTCAACAACTTCAACCCGAGTGGACACGGTTCGTCACTTTGGTAAAACAACAAGAAAAGTTAGACGAGGTCTCATATCATCGACTCTTTGACATCTTGAAGCACTTTCAGAATGAAGCAAATGAGATTCGAGCTGAACGTGTTGCCAAGACGGCTAATCCACTTGCTTTACTGACTACCACTCAACATGTTCAAGATCCTCACTCTCGTGTTACTAAGCCATACTCCAATACATCATCTTCACCACGATATTCCACATCATCTAAGTCTTCATCTTCCACAAAATCTCGAGGTAAAGCGCCAAGAGCACCATCACCACCATCTGAGTCCTCATCTGAAGAAGATGGTGATGAAGACCAAGCTCAAAAGAACCGAGAGATGAAACAACAAATTGCTTACATAATGAAGACTTACAAGAAAATCTACAAACCCACCAACAACAATCTTCGCACATCATCTAACACAAAGAACCGATATGTTGAGAGTCCTCCAAGGTATGACACACGTCGACGTGGTGAAAGTCCTTCCAGGTATGATCGACATAATCCAACGCATGTTGAGGGTTCTGCAAGATATGATCGACAAACTGCCAAGTATGATACTCAGAGGATTGCTGCTGCTACTGGGAATAGGGAAACGGTTGGAAATCAAGTGGTTCAGCAGAGTGGGATTAAATGTTTTAATTGCCAAGGTTATGGGCATATGGCAAAGGAATGCAGGAAGCCGAAAAGGGTTAGAGACTCCAGCTATCACAAGGAAAATATGCTGCTATGCAAAAAGATGGAAGCAGGGGTTAAATTGTCAGCTGAGGAAGGAGCGATGCTTGATGATACTGATGATGAAGATTCTGATCAAGAGCTCGATGCACATTACTCGTACATGGCAAAGGTTGAATAAGTTCTCAAAGTCACTGAAGATGACAATGGCCCTATCTTTGACACTGAGCCACTCGATAAGGTACACACTACTGATGAATATAATGTGTTTGGTGATATTCCTGAGCATAGTGATCTACCCAATGCCATTAATGACACATGTATGATGGAAACGGTTGATAGCAATACCACACCCGATTCATCAGACATGTGCAATAATGAGTTTGAGGATGATCAACATGCAAATGAATATGATGAAGAGGAACGTATTGCGCTTGCTAATTTAATTGCTACTTTACAAAATGATGTCACTGAAAATAAAAAGAGTCAAAAGCAATTAAAGAAGGCAAACGCTACGCTCACTCAAAGCTTTGAAGAATGCAAAGCTGCTCTTATCAAATCTACTGAGATGACTGAAACCTATAGAGATGAGCTCCTTCAGAAAACCAAAGAGCTTGAGGGGTACAAGGGAAGTGCGTTAAAAAATCAAAAGGACGATTTTGAAAACAAATATAATACAACTCTTGAGTTATTAGCTAAAGAGAAGCGTCAATATGATGTTTTCTTAATGGATGAACGTCAAAAAACGTACCTTGCCAATACCAAAGTTAATGAACTTGAACAAAAGCTCTCTATGACCACTACTGAGTCTGCTAAAATTCTAGAGGATAAGAAACAAGAGGTAGATGCGTTAAAACAAGACTTCAAAAGTAGATATGATAAAGAAACTGAAAAGGTACCGAAATTAGAAGCACAAGTCGAATTTTTGAAGAACGTTGTTTATAAAACGCATGATTCTATATAATCTGTGAGAATGCTGGCACCTCCTTCGATGTTTAAGGGTCAAGCTAGCTTTGCAAGTCCTGAGTACCTTGCCAAAGCTCAAGCTGCGAACCCGCATCTTTATCTTGATGAGACTGAAAGGACAGATCTTGATTGCATGCCTGTCAGTGCTAATAGTGAAGAGACTGCCCTTTGGGATGCTGATAGTCAACCACTTGTTAATAAGGAGTTTGTGAAACCATATAATTATGCTTATGAGAATAGTCTTTATGGCATGTTCAACCAACAAACTCAGAAAACTCGTGAGGAAGTGTTCTTAGAATGCAAAAAAAGAGAATTCAATGGAAGAAAGCATTTGCCCCTAAGAAATCTAATGTTTACAAATACATAAACTACCTCCCTCTAGATGAATCTAAAAGCAAGAGTAGGAAAACATTAGGTATTCTTAAACCCCACATAGATAATGTTAAATCTATTGTTGAAAGAGACTGGGCAAAACGTGAAAATGCTGAGTGGACACGTCCGATTCTTCAAGATATTACCTTGCTTGTGAAAGAACTCTTAATTCCTAACACGTCGTTGATTAAAGAAACTGTTCTTCAACTTGAGGAGTTCATTCGAACTGAAATGTATGATGATTTAAAATATGTTGAATCTCTTGAGAAACACATTGAAGATCTTCAAATGGAGAAGACTGATTTTTCAGATGAATATGATTTACTATTGCAAGAATGTGTTTCTAACGATGTTATGTGTGCTTATTTTACATCTTGTGCTGATATTGATGAATATTCTGAAGTTGCATGCCAATATCTTGATAAGATCAAACAATGTGAACGTCTTGAAATTGAGCTTTCGAAACGTAAAGAAAATGTTGATAAAAAGGCTTTTGAGTTACTTCAACACAAAACTGATTTCCTTCAAAAACATTGTCATTCTCTTGAACTTGCTTTGCAAAAAGACGTTGGTAGTTTTCCACACGATAATAAATTGCAAGAAAAACTTTCCCAAACATTTCGAGAAATGAATGAACATAATTTGGAAATTAAAGGGTTGAAAGCTCAGTTACAAGACAGGGACAGAGCGATAGCAGTTGCAGAAACTCATTGCTAAAATGGATGGGAAAATTGTGGAACCTAGCATTAAGAAAAATGTTGTAAGACAACCCAATGCCTCTAAAGAGAATAGATCCTCTATCTTGGGAAAACCATCTGCTTTATCTAATTCCTCGTTTGCAAAACCTGTGTTTGCCCCCAAGATGGATGGAAAGGAAAGGTTACCACAAGCTTAACCCATAAGGAATCCTATAGCACCAAGCGTTAAGCACAATAATGTGATTAAACCAGGGATGTATAGAATGTCCACGAAGCCAACAAACAAAGATACTCACTTGCCTCAGACTTCTAGAAACACTAATATTCGTGTGTCTTCTACTACAGGAATAGTCTCCACTACTAGTGTTAGCCGGCCTCAGCTTAAGCGCACTCAAGTGAATGATAAGGTCTGGAAACACAAGAATCAAGGGGAGATGCAGGAAGTAGAAGAACACCCTAGGAATTTGAACGTTTTTAAGAATAAAAAGTCTGTAATCGCATGTAATGACGATTTGAATGCTGTGAATGATTTGAATGCTATGAATGTGAAATTTGTTTGTGTCAAATGTGGAAAGTGTGCTAATGCTAATCATTCTATGTGTGCTAAAAATAAAGTCAAAGGCGTAGATACTAGAACTAAGAAGCAAGTTGCAATGCCTATTAGAGCTAGTAAACCCAAACGCAAAGTGAACCATTCTGGTGCAACCCCCACTACGAAAAGTAACGCATCAGACTCCACCACTAAGAATCCTAGAAGCAAAATTAAGGAATTATATGAGTCTGCCAGTAAGTCTTGGAAATGGTGGTTTGCTAATCAATGTCCTCCCGGATATCAATGGATGCCTAAAGTTAGGACAGAAAATGTGAAAACGAGTGTTAGTTTGCCTTTCAATGTTGATAAGGACACTAATGATTCTACTATCACAACTACTGTGGTATCCAATTTAGCAAATGCTCCATCGTGTTCTAACTCCTCTGCAGGTGATACAAATAATTCTCTTCATACTGGACTCCGGATGCACGAAGCACATGACGGGGAATCTCAAGCTTCTAATTAACTTCGTGGAGAAGTTCCTGGGTACGGTCCGATTCGGAAATGATCAATTTGCACCGATCCTAGGATATGGAGATTTGGTTCAGGGGAATATCACGATTAAAAGGGTATACTACGTCGAAGGGCTCAATCACAATCTTTTCTCGGTTGGTCAATTCTGTGATGCGGATTTGGAAGTTGCTTTCAGAAAGAAGACATGTTTTGTTCGTGATTATGATGGGAATGACTTACTTACCGGTACACGGGGTACTGATCTTTACACAATTTCACTTCAAGACACAACTTCATCAACTCCAATTTGCTTCATGGCAAAAGCTTCAACGACTCAGGCATGGTTATGGCATCAACGTCTTTCTCATCTCAACTTTGATACCATTAACTTGCTTTCCAAGAAAGATATTGTGAGAGGCCTTCCAAGCTTGAAATTCATCAAAGATCATCTTTGTTCTTCTTGTGAACTTTGTAAAGCTAAACGAAGTAGCTTCAAACCAAAGACCACACCAAGCTCTAAAGAACGGTTAGATCTTCTTCACATGGATCTGTGTGGTCCCATGCGTGTTCAGAGTATCAATGGAAAGAAATATATTCTGGTAATTGTCGATGATTACTCAAGGTACACATGGACTCACTTCTTGAGGTCCAAGGATGAAACACCTGAAGTTCTCATCAGCTTCCTTAAATTGATACAACGTGGTCTTCAGGCTCAAGTTAAAGTGGTTCGTACTGACAGAGGTACAGAATTTTTGAATTCAAATCTGAGAAAGTATTTTGAAGCCGAAGGGATTGAACATGAAACATCTATTGCTCGAACACCCGAACAAAACGGCGTTGTTGAAAGACGAAACCGTACTTTGGTTGAAGTTGCTCGAACATTATTATCCGCTTCAAAACTTCCACTATATTTTTGGGCCGAAGCCGTGTCAACCGCATGCTACACACAAAACCGATCCTTAATTATCCCAAGACACGAAAAGACACCATATCACATAATTCATGATCGAAAACCTTCACTCAAACACCTTCATGTTTTTTGATGTACTTGTTACATCATTCGAGATGGTGAAAATTTGGATAAGATGAAAGAGAAAGGTGATGCATGTATTCTTGTGGGATATACAACTCAGTCTAAGGGATATAGAGTGTACAACAAGAGAACAAAATTGATAGTCGAGACTATTCACATACGATTTGATGAATTACAAAAAATGGCACTTGAACAAAACAGTTTAAGTCCCGATCCACAACGACAAACGACTTCCGTTCACAACCGCACAGAACTCGGAACTCAAGACCACAACAATGAACCGTCAAGTTCAACGCTGGTTCCAGAAAATGTTCCTAGAGCTGATGTGACAGTCGACACGACAATTGAAGAGTTGGAAATGTTATATGGACCAATGTATGATGAATATTTCACGGGGGAGAAACAAGTTGTATCGAAGTCTTCCGCTGTCACTCATGATATGAATGATGAAACCGATCATCGTCAACAAATAGATACAACTTCATCTACTTCAACACGGGTTTCTACAGATTTACCTCCTCAAAATATCACTTCAACAATCGATCCTACAACATCCACAACTACTGTCATTGCTCCAGAGAACACAAATCAAGCAGACAATGCATTATCTGACGAAGACGAATTTATCAACCCATTCGGTACACCGGTACACGAAATTGGAGAGTCTTCTACTCGCCATGTTGATCCGTCAAATATGCACACGTTCTACCAACGACATCCTTCAACACATCATTGGACCCGAGATCATCATTTGGTTCATGTCATTGGAAACCCTTCACAGCCCGTTCGCACAAGACGACAACTTAACACCGATGCCAATGTTTGTATGTTCGCACTCGCCGTGAGTTCAGCTGAACCGAAAAACATCAAAGAAGCCATGGCTGATCACGCTTGGATTGAATCGATGACGGATGAACTTCAACAATTTGAAAGACTTAAAGTCTGGGAACTTGTTGACAGAACATACGATGTAACACCATTAAATCTTCGATGGGTCTGAAAAAACAAGATGGATGAAGAGAACACGATCATCAAGAATAAATCTAGGCTAGTGGCTAAAGGGTATGGACAGAAAGAGGGTATTGATTTTGAAGAATCATTTGCACCAGTAGCTCGTATGGAAGCGGTCAGGATTTTTCTTGCTTATGTGGCACATAAGGGATTCATTGTCTATCAAATGGACGTAAAGACGGCGTTTCTTAACGGTCCTTTGAAGGAAGAAGTCTATGTCACGCAGCCGGAAGGATTCTTCAATCCTCATTATCCTGACAAGGTGTATCGTCTCCACAAAGCAATATATGGACTCAAGCAAGCTCCAAGGGCGTGGTACGACGAGCTCTCAAAATTTCTGGTCTCCAAAGGGTTCTCAAAAGGTTCCATTGATTTAACTTTGTTCACTTATAAATATGGGGATGACATTTTGCTTGTGCAGATTTATGTTGATGACATTATTTTCGGGTCTACAAACCCAAAACTTTCAAAATGGTTTGAAAAAGTAATGCACAGCAGATTTGAAATGTCTATGATGGGCGAACTAAAATTCTTTCTAGGAATTCAAGTTCACCAATCCCTAAGTGGTATCTTTATTAACCAAGCTAAGTATTGTCAAGAGATAATCACAAAGCATGGTATGACATCATGTGACCCCGTTGGGACACCATTATCAACCACATCCCTAGATGCTGATTTGGAGGGATTACCCATAGATCAAACGAGATATCGTTCCATGATCGGGTCCCTCATGTACTTGACAGCGAGCAGACCTGATATACATCATGCTACATGTTATTGTGCACGATATCAAGCACGACCCACTAAAAAGCACCTCAAGGAGGTTAAACGGATCTTTCGGTACCTTAAGAATACCATTCACATGGGACTCTGGTATCCGAGGGAAACCGGTTTCTTTCTAACGGCCTATTCAGATTCTGACCATGCAGGGTGTCTTGATACACGTAAAAGTACTTCTGGTGGTGCACAATTTCTAGGACAAGATAAGCTTGTGGGATGGTCTTCCAAGAAGCAGGATTGCACGTCACTTTCATCAGCCGAAGCGGAGTATGTGTCTCTATCTGCGTGTTGTGCTCAAGTTCTTTGGATGAGAACACAACTCACGGATTATGGCTTCCATTTTGATAAAGTACCTATGTACTGTGACTCAAAGTCAGCCATAGCCATCTCCTGCAATCCGGTTCAGCATTCCCGCACGAAGCACATCGATGTCAGATATCACTTCATTAAGGAACAAGTTGAAAGAGGTATTGTTGAATTATACTTTGTTGGAACTGATTACCAATTAGCTGACTTGTTTACAAAAGCTCTTTCGAAAGAGAGGTTTGCGTATCTAGTTAGGCAAATTGGTATGAGATGTTTGACTCCAGCAGAACTAGAGGTTCTGGCAAAGAAGCCTGCTTGATTCATCTATCAAACATCTACCTGTAAATATTAATCAAAAAGCAAAATACAAAACTAAAAAATCTTTTATAATCCAAAAATATTCTTCTCGACATGTCTTTCAGTATCGATAATATGGACGTACCTAGAAATGTTGCTCAATAACGACACGGGTGTGTACATAAAGCTCGAATGAAAGTTGTAAATATTTTTCAAAACATGTCATTTCTATCTTTTCAAAAGGAAATTTTCTATTTTGGACAATATTTCCAAACAACGGGTAGAGCAATCTATCACGGGTTGAGCTTGTCACAAAACATTCAACGTTTTGAGCTCAACACAATGGCTTGTAATCACTTTCAGATTGCAACCCGGATCTAAATTCACGGGGGAGTGTACGCTTTTGTACTCTTACCGTTAGCAAAAGAAGTTAAATCTTCTTACACTTGAGTGGATTCGTCAAGACATTCAAAGTCTATGAACTCAAGTTTATGCTTTAGAAAAACCTTTTCGTCAAAAAGAATTGATTTTTCAAAAAGCGTTGAACACAATTTTTTCAAGAATTTCTCAATGATATTCAAAATCTTTCAAAAATTGTGTGTTCAACAACTCCTATCCTCAAAAGTTTAATGTGGATCAAATCCTCGTAATGACAATTCCATTGGATCAATTTTTGAGGGGGAGCAATTCAACTTCATGCAAAAGATTAACACATCTTTCTCCCGAAGATTTTCAAGACTATTTTTCAAAATATATTTTAATCAAATTTGGTATCTCTAATATCAAAAGATTTTATATATTAGAGATAGGGGGAGAAAATGTGATTAAAATGTGATCTTATATAAGACTCAAGCACTTTAACTCTTACCTACATGTACGAAACACTTTCGATTATCGATGTACATGTGAAGGGGGAGCATTTCTGAAACGACAAAACTAGCAAGGTGTTAAATGTTTTTCAAACACTTTGTTAGAATTTAAAGTGGTTTTCATGGTTACGATCAAATACCCACAACATCTTTAATTCACGACGTTATTGGTGTCAAAAGGGTGGTTAGGTTTAAGTCCTATGATCCAACCAGAACCGGAGGGATCTTCCCAGGGACAATCCAATAGATTATTAGAAGTCCTTAGGAAAGATGGAGTAGAATGTGAACGTAGCTGAATGCCGACTAAGTACTGATGATAGCACTGGAACAATCACAACAAGGTGCTATTAATGATGTCTTGGTAAGCATTGAAGGGGTTGAAGAATGAAAAAGAAATGTAAGGATAAAGGGTGTAAAGAAAGAAGCCCTCCATACAACTTAGGCAGAAACCGGGTCAACACATCATGAACACAACTCATCATGGACCCAGTGATGTGAAGCACAACCCTTTCCTAGCTACTCAGGCTTCTCTCAAAAGAAGTTTGTTTTATTGTCACGGAGATCAACACGACTTCTATTGACTTTCTCACTCCGAGATAGTTGATATTGAATAGGTGGCATTGCTCCAGCCTCCGACCACTAAAAGTGCACAAATCGAGTCTAGAGCCAAGAGATCAATCAAATCTCGTTAGGACACACGGATGAAGATCAAGAGAGTCCTACGCTATATCCTTGCGATATTGCTAGTACACTCAGAGTGACACTACTTAGTATTCACAACGATGAGTGAAAATCCTTCCAGTGTTAACATCAAACAGCACTGCGGTAGGTCATATGCAAGATTCTTTATGAATTGAACATATGTAAAACTGAAAAGCAACAGTGGTTTGATTCTGAATTGATTCAAACTCGTTTCAGGTTTCTACACAATATCTTTATGGTCTTGCCAGAACATTCAGAGTGATATTCATTAATATTCACAGTGACGAATGGAAATCCTTCTAGCGTCAACATCAAACAGCGCTACGGTAGGTGACTTGTGAGATTCTCATGAATCAAACTTGTGTCAACTGGAAAGCAACAATGGTAAGATTCTTAATGAATCAAACTTGTTCTAGGAATTTGAATTGACGACTTTAATCAAGCGGATATTTATCCAATTGATTCACTCTTTATGTTCGCAGTCTTGCTTTGAAACGGTCGAGTAAAGAGAACGGCTAGTACAGCCGCGAAACCCTGTCAAGGAGATTCTTAATTGAATCTACCTAATCACAGGTACGGTATTTAATATCGTATAACGGTCTTCACCGACCGGAGGTAAAACGCTACCGATTTAGGACGAATGCAAAGCCATTCAGTCCGTGTCTATGTTTTGTCTCGAGAAGGTGGCGTCACGGTGTACTCAGCAAAAAAGATTCACAACCACATATTCATGCCCAAAGACTTATCCAACAATTGATAGTGTGAGCATGTGGATAAAGACACAAGATCGCAAGATGGCAATGACAAGTCAAGGATGATTTGAAGATCTCAAGACTACAAGACAAAGTCGAAAGACAATGACAAAGGCTCAAAGATCATAGCATGAAGGAACAAAACTATTGTTACACGTTCAAGGCTCATTCATGACGAGATTCGTAATCTCCATTGACCTTCAAATATCAAAAGGGTATGACCTCACATTGGGGGAGATTGTTAGCCTCAAAATATTGAGTCAAACAAGAATGCTCGGTCATAGGTTATTATTGTAACATTAGTTAGAACGTTGTAATAGATAGTTAATTAGTCGTGGTTTACGCGCTTGGATTTAAACTAATTAAAGTCCAAAAAGACAAGCCCGGCCCAATATATAGTCCATTAAAGCCCGCATGTGGGTGGAGTATATATACTACCCTCCTAGCATATTTAGGAGGGTGGATGGTCATTTGTAACAAATCTTTTCTTAATCTAATATTCACCAAGTTAATCACCTCCTCTCTATTTTCTCTCACTACTTTCTCTCTCTAGGAATTCATCTCTTCTTCATCTATTTTCTTTCTTTCTTCATTGCTTAATCATCACAAATACATGGGACAACACTCTTCATGTTTGAGGGTATTCATTCTGAATACTTTTGAAGCTCGGCCTTTTAATGATGAAGATGGTGCTGCTAATAATCTGGAGGATGAAGCAGCAACCATCATCATAAAATATATTACAATCAGTAATCTAATGGGTCTAGAGGTTTGAACTCTCTATCAGAATATCAAATTTCTTATGTAGTTTAGAGTACTTCATTATTGGTTGAAATAGTGCAAGTTGGTAAAGATAAAAATAACAGATGTAGGGTATGTTATATTCGAAAATTTGCCATACACCCTTTATAGGTTTTTATCCTTTTAAACACAAATGATTAATTAAATTATATATTTTAGAAAGAAAAATAGGCGGAGCAACAAATTACTCGATTAAGCCAAGTTTATGCTTCACAGTACACCCGACAACTAATTTCACGATTTGATTTTATGCAGGTTGTTACTGTTACCCTCTTTTGCCAAATTTAGATAGCCCATTCCAACCAGACACAACACTGATGTTCTGCTTTGCTAAAGGAAAATCTGTCTGACCACCTTTTCCAAAATCTGATATGCCAATGACAGATAAGTAAAACGATTAGATGAAACAAATAAATATTCATATACGCTCAAATACCCATGGAAAAAGTATGACTTACAGGTATATTAGAACTGTGACCATTCGTTGACCCACTTTTTTGAGGTTAGATTTATCCCTAAAGTAGTCGGCGTGACTGTCATACTTTTGTGGTGGAGAACTTGTGTTCCTTCCTCATTTTCTGTCTTAAAAAAATTATTCTAAACAAGGAGTGACCATCATAGCATTTATGAATCAAAACCAAGAGACCAAACCGTTGGCTCTTCAAGATTCTGTGTTTTTGAAATGCACACAACATGCTAACAATCTGATTCCATGTAAAATGCAACAAGACTTTGGTCTTAACATGTTTGCAAAATGGAATTTAGGCCTTAACCTGCTTTTGAAACTTATCTTTCTCTACAAGAATGTGTAGATACCAGGACAGAACATCTACTAAATCAGCAGCCGAACACCCATTAAACCCTAAAAAATATTATGTATGTGATTTTCTATCTTGTAGAGCAAAAAGACGTGTCACGGACATAGATGTATTTCTACATGTTCCTAAAGTTGATGGTTACAATGCATTCTAACATAC
The DNA here is from genome assembly GCA_025667525.1 of Glebionis coronaria. Taxonomy (NCBI): domain Eukaryota; kingdom Viridiplantae; phylum Streptophyta; class Magnoliopsida; order Asterales; family Asteraceae; genus Glebionis; species Glebionis coronaria. The sequence goes on from JANFOE010002955.1 coordinate 17,589, forward strand.
AGGTAGAATTATGCTTTTTCGAAAAAGTTGTTCAGTACATAGCTAAATGGGATGTTTTGGGATATGTTATATATGAACGGGTATGTTTAACACTATGTAAACTTTTACTTACATTCTTCAAAGCCATAAAATCCTTAGGTGGTAAGATCAAACCTTCTTTAACTGAATCAAACAATCAATTTAATTTCATAATGGATGCTTTTACTGCACATCAGAAAAGAATTTGGTTGTCAGTAGCCTTCTTGGACAAAATATAAGAGGAAGTAGCTGTGATTTTCAATTTAAGCTTTTCTTTCCTCTGGATGCCGAAGGAGGAGAAAAATCATCTAAAACTATGCCGCCATTATTATGAATCTGAGATATTGGAATAACTTAATATTATCTGTCACACAATGCTTTTCTACTTCATGAGGTTTTGATTAGCTTGCGGTTTAGAATTTCTCAGCCCTCTTCAGATTCTTCTTGCCACTAAAGGATATTTGAGTTTAATTTGTGGTGCATTCTTGAGAAATGGACACATTTTCTCTTTGGAACTGAATAGTTTTTGAAGTTGCACTTGACTTTCTGAAAAAAGCCTGGGCGTCGGCTCCAATAACTCCACATTGCTATCTGATAGGTGAAAGGCATCTGTTAATATTCTTGCTGATTATAATCGCAGGTATGTTCATCTCTTTCTCTGTTTGAACAACTAGCTCTGTATCTCCTTTTTTAGTCTAATTTTTGAAACCATATCAGAATCCGGACTTACTGGTCTATTTCATTCAAGATTACTCATGTTCAAATAATTTGAACTATGAAGGCTACAAAGAGTATTCATTGTTGCTAAAACTTTAAGTCGTAATTTTCAAAAGAAAGCTAAAACAGATTATTAAAAACACTTATAAACTTGGGTGATCATGTATTAATAGTTTAGTACCTCAGTTTGATACACCTCCACTTTGACCCAAATTCGAATCGTCCACTTTGACCCAAATTCGTATAACCCTTTACCAGTGACTCGACCGGGTCAACTGGATGGTCGAACCCTTGACCCGATAGGCAATTTGCTTTATAGACTTCACAAGTTTCTTCAAATGATTGTTGAAAAAGTTTTCTTAAATTAAAGTTAAAAATTTCCTTTTTACAAAATGGTACTACACTCCTTTATAAGCAATCCCAAACACTCTTTAGGTGTTTTTCCTTTTCAGATAGTTTTAATGGCTTTCAGATGTGAATTTGTAACCGTAGTTGTGATGAAGTGGGACACCTCATCACATTGGATGTATTAGATTTTAACTACTCTTAAGATCTTTATTTTGTCAATACTAAAGTTATAAACTTTATGACGTTACGAATGTTATGTCATAGGTTAGTACTTCGTTGTTGTCCTGGCGGTTTATGCTTCCTGAGGTATACTGACAATACAGGTCGTGGGGAGTTTATTGTTCCAATATCGCAAGTCAAGTAAGAGAAGGTTCCAATTAGTGCATGACATTTCTTTAGTAAATTTTTTAATTTCACTAAATTAAAACCACCATGTTCTTCTATTTTTGTATGTAGCTTTTGAAATTCTGGTGAACCACTTATAATTGCTTCTGGCTATATTTGGGATGCTCTAACATCTGATGATACATGATATGGCTGCACAATGTTGTCGTGGATTGTAGAACTTGCTGCTAAGCTTGCTATGTAGGTGTTGTAGAAATGACGTTACATAGTTTACTTAATTATGCTCATTAATATATCGAGTCAAAACTGGTGTAGTAAAAGGTTTAAAAAACATGGACAGTTTCTACCGAGCTTTAAGCGAATATTACTAATGGTCTAATACATTCCAATACTATAGACTGTTACGAGTTAGGAACGCGAGGTTTATTGTCGGTGTTTAGGGATATAGATCCTTAACAGGTGAAGAAAAGTCAAAAAACCATTAATCTTGTCTTAAGCACCTTCATAAGTTTAGTGAATGACAAAGCCAGAGAACCAATGAAAAGTTTCTAGACATATATAAGTGAAGACTATAAGCCTAGATGCATACGGTAGTAATAATATGAACTAAATACATTCAGAAACAACCTTTATTACAATAATAAATAAAGAGGATGTATACATAGTTTCGGCAGTCTTGGTGTATTTAGAAAAAGAATAACCATCTCGTAATGCAAAATAACATGTTATTGTAGCTTGGTGGGTTCTTCGTACATTTACAGATACTACGGACATACATACGAGTGTATATTACACTTTTGTGCACCCTCACTATCCATGTTAATTGAGAAATTTGCACCCATAGTAGAAGCAGGTTGAAGTGCTTCTCTAAACTCACTGGCCGTCTCTTTGATATCATTTTTCTATTTTTCAGGCCTTTGGAGAGGGGTTTTACAAGCGACACACATAAATCGTTACACAAGTCAGATCCCATTCTTGAGGATGTAAGTTCAAATGTGTATGAAAGAAACTTTTTTCTTTTCCTTTTGAACTGCAATTTGATTTTTATTTGACATACTGAACTTGAAGTTTAATCTCTACCCTCGATAGTTTGGCTTCAACTGGTCGTTTTAAAAAATGGTACAAGAGAAAACTGGGCGAGATGTCTGACCAATTGAGAAGTGAGTACAAGTCATTCAAAAGGTCAGCTATTCAACCTGCAAACAACTTCCTATCAAGGGCAGAGCCTGATTTGTTTCCTAATAATGAGATACACTGTCACAAATCTTCTTATTTCTTCATTTGATGATCTGGAACTGATTTTCAAAGTATGATTCTTATCATTTCTTGTGTACTTTATATGTCCAGACTTTGTCAAACACATTCCATTAACTGTCCTAACAACTTTACATTTTATAAACAAGAAATATTTGCAGTTCGTGATGTTTTATGGAAAACTTTATCTGGCATGTATCTCCGGGGATTGTACTTGCTTCAAATTTTTATTGTGGATTATATATTACGGGAAGTTATCGGACACATGCCTTTTTTGTATTATGTTCTTACTCAAATTCCATCTTCTTTCTCTAATTGGTGTTTTTTGTATTGTTTCGGTTGCTATGGTTGTAGACAAATTTACAGTGCCCTCGGCAAAGAAATCATCGTGCCATCATCATCGAGATGAAGCAAACAATCTTAAGGCAAAAAAGATACCCTTTGTCGTTTAACCATATGCATCTCTGATCTTGTCGATGTAAAAAATAAAGTTCTTCTATTCTTTTTTAAAGAAGGGTTGTGGACTTGTAGGGAAGACAAAGTTTGTTACTTTCTGGAGACTCGGGAATACATTAGATTAAAAGTTAAAACATTCATGTAAATGGTTGTACTTTTTTAAAATTGGTAATTATTTAAAGACTTTCATACACAATTTACCTTTCATTTTTCATGCTACGGTTTTATTCTTTATTATGTTTTTAGTTTGAACTAGCAGGGTACCCGCGCGATACGACGGCGGGTACCCTGTGACTAAATTCTTTTGTGCAATAATTTGTTTTTTAGCTATAACTTCGGAACCGATAGTTTTCATCTAAAAAATGTCCTAAAAACGTAATTTCAGTCGAGGGATATTATTACTTTTGACATTATATGTAATAAAACTTAATTTAAATCGAGGAATTATCAATTGTGATCTCATATCTTTGCATCATTTGTTTCAAATATTTATTTCGATTGTTTATGACTTGGTCCGGTTTTGAAACCATATGTACCACCAACTTTTAAGTTATATGAGTTTTTTTTGTGTTTTATTAGTTGTACAATATGTATAATACGATGCATTTTTTTATTTTAGCAGTACTTTTTTAAAAATATTATTAATTATGATTTTTAATATATTATTTAATGTATACTTGTAACATATGTTTTATAACATGTATTGATTAAATTTAATTAAATGATGATAGATTGCATAAGATGATTTATAAGACATGCTTGATTGACATGTACAACATATTTTAGAATTTGTATTACTTAAAAATTTAATGAAAAGAAAATAGATACAATGTTTTATAAGATAGTATGGTGTATTATTGTTTGAATAAAAGATTGTATAATATGCATTAATGTATTATTTAATATTTTCTTTAATGATGAAAAAGATTTTAATATTTATCTTTAGTTTGTTGCATTAAAGGTTGTATAATATGCTAAAAAATTTGTATTACTTAAATTTTTGTAATTAATGAAGAAATAGATACTAATATGTATTATATGTAGTATAGATACCTTTAAACCGTTGTATTGTACTCTTGAAAATAAATTACCACCCAGGTTAACCATTCGAGATAAATCAATGATTTTCGATCTATGTCACCTTTAATTGGGTTTCATGGATGATGAGACTGCTTTTATACATAGTCTCATCGTCCAAATAGGGCTTAAAATGCATTAAATATCATCAAAATACCCAAATATATGCTTGTGTTTGTTGCTTGTGTATTTTAGGTACGGATATTGAGAAAATGACAAAAAATCACAAGAATCATGCAACTACGAACACGGGAAACGAAGCCGCACGATGAACCAAGCCCTAATGAAGAATTTTCCAAAGAAAACCCTTGAAGATTTGAAGAATCATGAAGATTGGTCCTCAAAGTTTGAAGAATTGACACTTTATACCCTTGTATCTTCATAATTACAAGTTTGGTCCGTAAAGTTTGTCAAAATTACAAAAAGGACCCTTAACTTTGAAGAATTGGCAAATTTAGTCCCTCAACAAAACTAAATTGTCAATAATGGTCCTCCAAGAAGTCAACAAACAAGTCAAGGCCTTGAAGTATGAAGACATGTCAAAAACAGCCCTTGAAGATTGCCAAAATTACACTTGTAGTCCTTAAAACAAGTTTTAAAACTTGTGCCAAAACTGCCAATGTTCAAAAGTTGATATGTGTTATATGGGCGTTGATAGGCATTTTATACAACTTGAACAAAGAATGAAAAGTGAAGGACCAAACCTGCCAGACAACCTAAGCTATTCCCTCCACTCACAAGCTGACACCTCACCCACTCACACCCATCAACCAATCACAAACCACCCTTTCACCACGTCACCTCTCCACTCACCATAAACTGATTTATTAATTCAGTTTAAATCTCCCTCCAAACACTTAATTTAAAAAACCATTAACCCCAAAATGGATTAAAACCCCCTTAATCCTCCCTTAAACCCTAACTATTTCCAGGAAGAACATCAATTAAAACAAGGGGTTTTTGGGTAATTCTTTCCAGATCCATGATTAACCCTCACTTAAACCCAAAACCACCCTTAAAATCCCATCACCATCACCTCACATGCTTGTGCAACCCTCCCTGCCCCACTATTCACTCTCAAACAAAAACTTGGCAGCAAATCAACATCCCACAACAATTTCGTGTTCTCAAAGGCTAAATGGACGTCCAAGATCTCTTTTTCATCACTGGCATCTCAGCTACAAGCCAAAGATTTTCACATGGCTTATTTTTGACTGAAAATTCAAAAATCGTCCAAGGGCAAGATTGGAAGTTCAAGTGTTAGGGTTTTTAGCTTCTATTCACTTCTAGAATCACATTGTAGCCTCTATATAAAGGCATGAAGGACTTAGCATAGTTCTGTTCTTGATTTTTCTCCTTTTTCACAAACTTTGTAAATCCAGTTTATTAAGGAATATAAATGGTTTAAGTGTTGTTGATGAGAAATATTGAGTTCCCTTTACATTTCAGTTGATTTAAGTTATAATTGTTTGAGTTTGGTTTGATTTTCAGCAAAAAGTGTTTAAGTTTCAAAGTTTCTGTTTCTTTTTCAAAGCTTTCTTATATCTTAAATTTTCATACAAACCTGATACAATGGTGTTTAAGTGTGTTGGAGTGATGGTATTTGAGCTTGTGTATGTCCATAACACCATGGCTTGTTCTGGTGTAGTGGGTACCCAAGTTTAAAATAGCCATTGGTTTGGTCATTTCCTATTTTTAGCTTATCATATCCTTACCCACAAGCTAAAGCTCTCTTCTAGCTTAATCTATAAGCTAGGAGCAAGCCTTAAGCTTTTTACACAGCTTTTCCCTTTTCTCTCTTAGCAGATTCAAAAAAGGAACCAATCCTATTCATTTTTTTTAAGCAAACTTCATCAGAACCTCAACAAAGTTCAGCACAAGCCCGAGCTTGTTTGGAGGTGGTTTTTCAACCACTAAGGGTCCTGGATGTAGGACCCTTAAGGTAGTTCCTTGCTTCTTATTCCAATTTTTAGTTTTCTGAAAAATATTGTGTGTTATGTGATTTTGCATGTTATTTGTGATAATTGCTTAAGTGTTAGTTTAAGTGTTTAATATTGCTTATATAGGATTTGTATGCATGCTTAGATAGAGTTTAAACAGTTTGGTTAAGTCTTGATTAGAGTTGCTTTGAAAATTTTGTGTTTATCAGATTTAAAGGGGTGTTTGGATTAAGGCTTTATATGGTTTATATGATTTAGACTTGGCTTGAATCTTGTTTAACTGCACTCACTAGGTTGGTATTAGGTTGTTTGCTACTTGTTTGTCAGTTTGGGTGGGTTTTTAAACAATTTGCATGTCAAAATTTGGTCATATAGTCAAAAATCAGAAAACTGCCTATTGAAACTGATTTGTGTGAATTTGGTTAGCAAATCTTGTAGTTTGTTAGATTTAGGGTTGTTTGAGGATTGTGCCTTGTTTGTACGATAAGTTGTGAACTTATATGCATGATATTAGCCTTGGAATCTCATCATTGTGCAAGTAATATAGCCTAATTTTTCATCAGTCATCAATAGCTATTTCAGTAACTGGTTTTTGAGCATTTGGTTTGAGTTTGTTTTTGATCTTGCTTGTTTTTTAGTTATATTGACTCCTTATACTCCAAAAGAGTATAAGGGTGCCCTTTGTATCCAATCAAACATCCACAATCATAAGATCAAGACCTCTTGATCATTTATTCACAAGTGAAGAACATTCACTTGTGTTCATCAGAAAGTTCATCATAACTGGGCACGTTTTGGCTTTCCTAAGCCTTAATCTTTGTTATTTTGGGTTTGAGTTTGTGTTTTAGTGAGTTACAAGGTTACTGGATTTAAGTTTAAAAAAAAAAAAAAATTGCAAAAAGCTCACCTTGCCTGGGCTCGAACACGCGACCTTGCTTTCCAAGGGCTAGCGTGTTAACCAGTGATCTAGATGGCTTTTTACGTTTACATTTCATTTCATTAGTTATTTAAGAAGTGTTTGTTTTATAGCTTATTTGGTTAACAGCTTTTAAATAAGCATTTCCTGGCTTATTTCTTTGAGGATTTAACTGTTTAGCATTTTTCCTAGGATTGTATTAGGGTTTTTGATTTTTCTGAGCAAAAAGCAAATTTTTCCCTTTATTTATTAATTTATTAGGATTATTGTAAGTTTTAATTTTAAAAAGTCATTAAAAATAGAAAAAAGTAATTTAAAAATCTGGAAAAATAGTTTTTAGGTTTTGAATTACATTTTTGAGGTTTACAGCTTTTTAAGTTTTCAATTTAGCTTATTTTTTATTTTATAGGATTTTAGGGTTTTTAAGCAACTTTAAAATTTAATATAAAATTATTAAATAGGTTTCTGAAAATTTAGATTACATTTTGTTTTAGTTATAATATTCTAGATTTTTGGTAATTTTTTAGAATTTATTTACAAACTTTTTATTTTTTTGAATATTTTAATATTATTTTATTGCTAAAAATAGAAAGTTGGTTTTTTCTAGTTTTTTCATTTTTCCTAGGTTAAGGACACTTAATTAGGAGTTTTTTCACTTTCCAAATATTTTTTAGGCTTTTCAATTAATTTCTAGAATTAATTTAAGATTTAATAGATTTTAATAGTTTTTAAGTGTTTAAAAATAGTTTAATTTGGTTTTAAAATTTTAAAAAATAGTTTTTAGCTTAATTAGGATATTTTTGAGGTTTACAAACTATTAGATCTTGTTTAAGGCTTTTTAATAATTAAAAGTGATTTTTAGGGCTTTAATTAGCATTAAAAAGTCATTATCTAATTAATTAAACGGTTTTAGCAAGTTTGGATTTTTTGTAAACTCTTAGAATATTATTGGGGATTTTAAGTAATTTTTAGGAATTTTTAGGATAAAATTTTATATTTGGCACTATTTACGGTTTTGCGTTTTCGCCTTTTTCGTCATAGTTTAATTCGTTTTCGTAACCGTCTTTCTCTCTTAATCCCATTTCTTTCTCAATCATATAATTACAAACATTAATCAACTCTTAACACAACGCACTTGCCTCCTCGAGAACGAACTCACTTAGGGTCATTCACACACGGTTTTCCTAAATCGTCGTGCACACTTGCCCTACTTTGTGCATCCTTTTCCTAAAGGTGTACAAAACTCCAACATCAATTTTGGCGCCGCTGCCGGGGAGGCGTGTTGTGTTTTGGTTGAACCATTGTTGTTTTTATATAGCCATAAATAGCTAATTGTATTAGTAGCACTCTACTAATACGTATTATCGGTTTTTCGTTTTTTGTGAATACTATTACTATATTGTATACGTAGAACAATAAATTTACAAGTACTCCAAATACATGAGCAATCACAACCTTGACTTGGGAGGTCATTACCCAATCATTGTATTCGAATCTCAAACCAAAGAAAAAGGCAAAAATAGATAAATACTTTCGTGAAGCTCGATTTTGAGAAATACAAACTATAAGGTGGGTATAAGGCGGTTGTATTTCACGACCTAAAGGAAAAAGGCTCTTAAGTGCTTCGCGCCGCCTCGTTTCCTCCGCTTGCTTGTGCGTATTTTGATTTTGAAAGCTAATCGAGGGTTTCGCCGCCCAAAGTATTACTAAGTATCATATATATTTTCTTGGTTTCTATTGATTAAACCCTCTTGAACAATTTGGTGTTCCACCATCGTTCTAAAGTCATCGAAGGCGTTCACTTCACGTGATCGTTTTCATTCCTTGAGGCTTCTTTAATCGAGAGATTTGATTAAGGAGGAGATTTGTAGATTTGTGTCTACCTAATACATTCCAAAAATCCAAAAAAAGTAAAAACAATCAAAAACCACAAAAAAATTGAAAAAGTAAAAACACCAAAAAGAATCTTCTTTGCTCGCCTTCTCGTTGTAAGTGACGTTTATGCAAACTCGCTCTAAAGCAAGACGTGCTCGTAAACGAAGAAACAAATCCATCACTCCTACTAGTGAGGAGTCTCCTATTGACGAACCCATTATAGTGAAAGAAGCACCCATGGCTAATCGAACTATGATGGAGTTGCTTCAAGCACCCACCGAGGGTTATGGAGAAGCGATTGTGATTCCCGCTATCCTTGCGGAGAATTTTGAGGTTAAGACGGGTTTATTGTCCATGATTCAAAACAACAAGTTTCGAGGTGACGAAAAGGACAACCCTCATAACCACATTCGCCAATTTAATCGTCTCACCGCCACATGCAAGTTTAAGGACGTCTCAAACGACTCGATTAAGATGATGCTTTTTCCGTATTCCTTAGCGGGGCCCGCAAAAATTTGGTTAGAGAAAGAGCCACCCAATTCTATATTGACGTGGAAGGATCTCGTTTCAAAATTCGTGAACCAATTTTTTCCGCCCTCTAAGACTACGCACTTGAAAAACGAGATTTCAAAGTTTTCACAAGAGTATAATGAGAGTTTTTCAACGGCTTGGAATAGGTTTAAGGAAATGTTGCACGAATGTCCTCATCATGGTTTTTCCGACTTGCATCAAATAGACACGTTTTACAATGGCTTGAACGATCATGAGCGTGATTATCTTAATGCCGCCGCGGGTGGTAATTTTTTGTGTAAGACGGTCGAGGAACCATTGTTAATCATTGAGAATAGGTCTAAGGTGTATAGTCCTCGTAGCACGTCGAGTGTTCGTAAGACTTCGTCTTCGTCTTCGCCTTCATTGTCACACACCGTTGATGCTTGCCAAATCGAGGCTAATTTGGAGAACAAAATTTTTGATAAGTTGAAAGGATTGTTAATTGAGTTTAAAGTTGGTGAACAACCCGCTCCCGCTACGATTAAAGCGGTTGAGGTTTCTTGTATGTATTGTGGTGGAGCTCACGATTATTCCGAGTGCATTACCAACGGTGGTAACACTTCGAGTGCCTTCGCGGCCCGCGGGAACTTATAACCAAAACGGTCAAGTTCCTCGCACTAATCAATTGACTCCACCGGGTTTTCCACCAAATCAAAATGCTAACAATTATCGAAACAATCAAGTTGGTTACCAAAGCAATCAAAGGAACAATTACAAGGGTAATAACAACTATGGGAATCAAGGAACTAGTAGCCAATTGCAAAATCAAAATCAAAACCGTAATTTTCAAAACACAAGTCAAGGTCTTCAAAATGTTTACACAAAAGAACTTCCAATGGACTTTTTGAATTACGCCACGGCAAATGATAAGATTTTGGAAAACATACAAGAGCAATTGGCTAGTCAAGCTAGGGACACGGCTAAAAACACTAAGGAGTTGGCTAACTTTGTGAAAGAAAATCTTAACATGAGGAATGAATTGAAAAATGATTTTGCTAATCAAATTCGAGGTCAAAACAACAAGATAGAGCAAAGTCATGCTAGGCTTGAACAAAAAATTGACCAAAAAGCCGCTAGTCAAGATTTGAAGTTTAATAGTCACGATGCTAAGCTTAATGCAATTTTAGAAGCCGTCATGGGAAACAAAGCCTCTACTTCGAGTGGTCTACCTAGTAACACCGTTTCAAACCCGAAGGGAGAGATGAAAGTGATTACCACACTAAGTGGTAAGACACTTAAAGAACCGACTCCTCAACCAATTACTCCAACGGTGGAGGAAATTAGGAAGAACCCGAGGTGGTGGTCGAAAAGGAGCATATTTCAAGCCCACAAAGTACCGCTCATGCCACACCTACGGTTGACCCATCACCCATATTGGAACCCGAGATTCCAAAGGCTATGCCTATGCCCCAACCCACACCACCCTTGCCTTACCCATCGAGACTTAGGAAGGAGAAACGACAAGAGCGCGACAACTACCAATTTGAGCTTTTTATGAAAATGTTTCGTGAGTTGCACCTTAATGTGAGTTTCGCCGATGCTTTGGTCATGATGCCTCGATTTGCCGCTAAATTTAAGAGTATGTTGAACAACAAGGAGAAATTACACCAAATGTCTAGTTGTTCGTCGGTTTATCTTAATCGCATACCTCAAAAAGTCGGTGATCCCGGTAAATTTTTGATCCCTTGTGCAATTCAAGATATGGAAGAATGCTATGCCTTGGCCGATCTTGGTGCTAGCATTAACTTGATGCCACTTGCAATCTTCAAGTCGCTCAATCTTTCTAATCTTACTCCTTCACGAATGTCTATTGAGTTGGCCGACCATTCCACGATTCTTGCATGTGGTTTGGCGGAAGACGTTTTTGTGAAAGTGGGGAAGTTCTACTATCCCGTAGACTTTATCGTTGTTGATATCCCCACGGATCCTCAAGTTTCTCTTATTCTAGGTCGTTCGTTTTTAGATACGTCTATGGCTTTAATTGATGTCCATGCTAGAAAGATCACCTTACGTTTTAACGACGAGGAACTTGTTATAAACGCAATTCAAAATTCTCAACTTTCTCATGTTTATTCCGTTGCTACCATAAACCACGTTGATATGATCGACGTGGTTTGCGAGGAATTTTCACAAGAAGTTTTAGGGTTTGGTGATGAAGAAACTAGTGGCAATCCCACTATGATAGATCCAATTCTTGATAATTCGACACCAACCTTCACTCCTTTCGAAGGTGGTGGTTTTACGTTGGAAGAATGCAATGTTCCACGTACTTGTGACGAAGACCTCGACAACGATGAGGACTTCTCGATTATCAAGGATTTTCTCAACGATTTCCCATTTCCTCCACCCGAGGAGGTTATGAGTATCGAGCCTAAATCTTCACTTGAGGAACCACCTATCCTCGAGTTGAAAGATTTACCTCCTCACCTCGAATATGTCTATTTGGAGGAGGACGACAAGTTGCCGGTTATTATTGTGAAGGATCTTTCGAATGATGAAAAAACCGCACTTGTCGATGTTCTAAAGGACCACAAAGGGGCGATTGCGTGGAAGTTATCCGACATTAAGGGAATCGATCCCAAGTTTTGTACCCACAAAATCTTAATGGAGGAGGATTTCAAGCCAACAATCCAAAGTCAAAGGAGGGTGAACACCAAAATTCACGATGTCATCAAAAAAGAGGTCCTTAAACTCCTTGACGCGGGAATTATTTACCCTATTTCCGATAGCCCTTGGGTGAGTCCTATTCATTGTGTCCCTAAAAAGGGAGGGATGACCATTGTGCCAAACGATTCCAACGAGTTGATTCCCACTAGACTCGTGACCGGATGGAGAGTGTGCATTGACTATCGTAAGTTGAATGAAGCCACTCGAAAAGACCATTTTCCCTTGCCCTTCATGGAACAAATGTTGGAGCGTCTTGCGGGAAACGATTTCTATTGCTTTTTAGATGGTTTTTTCCGGTTACTTCCAAATTCCCAACGATCCTCGTGATCAAGAAAAAACTACGTTTACGTGTCCATATGGAACGTTTGCCTATCGTAGAATGCCATTCGGACTTTGTAATGCACCGGGAACTTTTCAACGATGCGTGATGGCTATTTTTCATGATATGATCGAGAAGACGATGGAAGTCTTCATGGATGACTTTTCCGTGTTTGGTGATTCTTTCACTTCGTGTTTGTCGAATCTAGAGAGAATGTTAAAACGTTGTGAGGAAACCAACCTTGTGCTCAATTGGGAAAAGTGTCATTTTATGGTTAAGAGTGGAATCGTCTTAGGGCACAAGGTCTCGAAAGCGGGGATTGAGGTAGATCAAGCTAAGGTAGACGTCATCTCCAAATTACCTCATCCCAAAACCGTCAAGGGAGTTAGGAGTTTCCTAGGCCACGCGGGCTTTTATCGTCGATTCATCAAGGACTTTTCAAAGATTTCTCGACCCATTACACATCTTCTTGAAAAAGAGGCACGTTTTGTCTTTGACGAAGATTGTGTACGAGCCTTTGAAATCCTTAAGAGGAAACTTACCGAAGCTCCCATTCTTGTTGCTCCCAAATTGGAACCTCCCCTTTGAGCTCATGTGTGATGCTAGTGATTACGCTATTGGGGCCGTTTTGGGGCAACGTCATGATAAGCACTTCTTGCCTATTCACTATGCTAGCAAGACGATGACCGATGCTCAACTTAAATACACTACAACGGAAAAGGAGTTCCTTGCTGTGGT
>JANFOE010002956.1:0-44661 GCA_025667525.1 Glebionis coronaria
GGTCGATCATCTGACATGATTTTAATAGAAAATAATTGGTTAAACAGTTAGAAATACCATCATGATAACCTGGCAATGCCAGTATATACCTCATTCTGGTTGCATAGAGAAACTCAAATGTGTGGTTAAACGAATTTCAACGATGATTTTCTTGAAAGCATGATTAATGAAAACCAACCATGACTATCATGAAAGCAGGATTTAATTGAATTCCAACAGTCTCTTGCATGAAAGCATAAACGTAAAACCCGTATTTAAATATTTTGGAATATTAAATACGCGCAGTCAACTTTAACTTAATTAAACGTCAACATAAATTACACGGCCTCAGTCTAATTAAGATCGTGACGTAATTATTTATCAGAAAAAATCAGAAAATAATTATTCCGTATTACGTACGCATTTATCTCAGTCAAATAAATAAATATATATAACGGGTTTTAAAATAAAACTAACACGGAAGTTAAATATTTTAACGAATCGAAACGAAAAAAAAATAAAAAATTTAAGGATGCATTTGGGCCGGCAATTATAATAAAAAAAAAGGTAAAAAGAGGCTTTATAGCCGGTTTGTAAGAAAAAGAAAAGAGAGAAATCTGGGCTTAAGGCCCATTTTTAAAAAAATAGAAACCGTGATTACCCCTTTTTGTGTAGTCAGACGCGAGAAAAAAAAAGAGGCAAGAGAGTTATTAGGGTTGTGTGTGGCCGCCAGAAGAAAAGAAAAAAATAAGGGTTTGTGTTTCGTTGATCGTAAGAAATCGAGTACACCCCTTCCTTGATTCAGTGTAAGTATATCGTTTCCAATCTTTCGTTTATGTTTCATTAAGGATGTTTTTTTAGGTACCGAGCCTTAGGGCTTCGGTTTATGTCCTTGCTACCCAGCCGTGACCAATAGGTCACGGTGGTATATTACTTTGGTCGGCCAGAAACAGGAAACCCCAGCCGGGACTGATTTAATAAGGGTGCGTTTGGTTTGTAAGATATGTAGTGGGAAATAATATAAACAGTGGGAAGCAATAGCTAACAGTGGGAACTAGTACCAACCAGTGAGAATTACATAACCAGCCGTGGGTATATTGGGCAATCAGTGGCAATCAGGCCACTGCCAGTGGCTACAGGGCAGTTAAGGGTGTGTTTGGATTCAGCGTTTAGGCAGTTTTAAGGGGTGTTTGGCTAAGCATATAAGTCATGTAGTTATTGTATAAAATTATTAGTTAAAACATGTCAATCTAATTTAAATAAATCTTGTTATTTTAATTAGTCATTTTAATTAAATATGCATTATGATTAAAGTTTTTATTTTATTAAATTAATAAAACTTAATTGATTTTAGTTAAATCATTTTAATTACTTATAAACATGTTATTTATTTTATGAATTAAATTTCAGAAAAACTAAATTGGAAATCTTTCTAAATTTAGAAACTCTCTATTTATAGCAGGTTACTATTTCTAGTAATATTATTATGTTGGAGTACATATTTTACGGTAATCTAGGAATACAGAGGATACGTTAATCAGGAGTAATAATATGAGAACAATCAGAATTTACCAGTTTATCCATACATAGTAATACAAGAATAAATTAAATTAAAAATTTAGAACATATAAGAATCAGTAACAACAAACAGTAATCAGACGACTTATTTTCCATCCATTATTTATGTAGTATCCGTGAAGTCAGAGTCGATCCTTCAGCTTTCATTCTGATTTCATTACTGGACACGAGGTACGGATTTCCGTCCTTTCAGTAAGGACTTTCCTTTCTATGCATGATTAGGATTCCCCGACTACAGCCAAATGTTTTTCCCCATATGTGTTTAAGCTTATCAGAAATCATGTTAAAAACAAAATAAGTTGCCTGAGCATTATATACAAGCACGCCCAGTTTATGTACTAGTTACGGAGGTACCGTAACCACGGCACTAGAGGCACCGGTGTCGTGACTCACATACAGGAGAGTGATATCCTGCATCGTCCCACTCATGTTCAGTTTGGCCATTTTTATATGTATCTTTTAGTGGGGCGTATGGATGCATCCTAGGCTTATCATTTTACAAGTTATCAGGGTGAATGTGGTGTGTGCTCTACATCCTTCACATTGGAGCTGATCCCTCCACCCAGCAAAGTATTTAGAGGTTACCCCTCTACAGTTATTTAGAGGTCACCCCTCTATAGCATGACGAGGTCACCCCTCCAGTTATTCATGCACGTTTGTTACAGCACGTGACCTATATAAGCTCTGACAATTAAAATACAGTAAATGCATGTTTTCAGATTTAACAGATAACAGTTCAGCTTTATTATTTATGAATCAGACTTTACAGATTATACACAGATTTCCGCTACAAATTTACTTATCAGTCTTACAGCTCCAGTATTTCATCATCTGTTTCATTTTAGTAATTCCTTATCATGCCTTATATCCGTTCACTGAGCGTTATGCTCAGCCGTAGTTCCCTTTCATGTTCTAACGGCAGGTACCCTAGGACGCTCTTAGGATTCTGAGAGCATGTGCATTTGGATGGAAGCTATCCAGACTTCTTACTTTATGTACTTACATTATTCTGCTTATTTGGACATTGCTTAGTCCTTTCCTTCAGTATTTTATTTTCCATGTTTTGAGCTTAGGTTAGATTATCGATGTTTGATTATGGTATTTCCGTTATGGTCATTTAATGTTTTAGGACATTTACCTTATGCTTTGATGACACGCCATAAATACACGTAACAGTCTACTTATCCAAGTGGGGTGTTACAATAAACAACAAAAGAGACGTAAGACGTAATCAATCATGAAGACGAAATCATCATAAAGAAACATGAAACAACTTATTATGAAGGAGTATATAACATAATCAGCATGAAACTGAAGTTAACCATGACAGTATGAAAACATACTTGACGTAAAAACATAGTAACTTATGAGGGGACATGAAAAAAAAATTATGCCAATAAATCATGAGAAAAATTTTATGCATGGAAACAGTGCATGAATGCATGATGCAGTTTATAAAAACCTTTATATGCGCGAGGGTTAATGCCAATGGTCAGTTTACCCAAAACAAAAGACATGGCGAGGGGACGCCTATGGGTCGATCCCAAAGTTAAAAGTTTCGATAAAAGCACATGCGACTAAATAGGGCCAGTCATGTACCAACCGTTACTTAGTCATAAACCTGCGACAATGATACATGGAATAAATGAATGAAACTCAACTGTCAAAACTTACAGGAAAATTTTTATGTGACCAATTATGAACTACTGGGGTTCAGTTCACATTAGCCACAGTTCACGAGGAACATCGTGTATGAAACAATGACACATAACTAAGTATGGATGAAGTTTGTTCAGTCCATATTAGTAAAAGCAATACTGATGAAAACATCATGGTTAAAACAACGAGGTGCTGAAAACATCATGGTTAAAAGAACGAGGTGCTGAAAACATAAATACATGGAATAACAAGCGTTGGCTTAGGAAGCTCCTGGTGACTACCCACTAATCACAGGTCAAGTTTTAGAGCCTATAGGTCGAAGCCTTGGCTCTGATACCATAATTGTAACACCCCACTTTGATAAGTGGACAGTTACGTGTAATTATGGCGAGTCATCAAAGCATGCAAGGAACTATGTACTAAAACATACATGACCATAGGGAAAACCGGAATCAAAAACTGGTTACCAACATATGCCCAAAACATAAATAAAGCTTAAGAAATGAGAAGGACTAACCAAGTGTCCAAATAATCATAATTATAAGAAGACAAATGAGAAG
The DNA here is from genome assembly GCA_025667525.1 of Glebionis coronaria. Classification (NCBI taxonomy): domain Eukaryota; kingdom Viridiplantae; phylum Streptophyta; class Magnoliopsida; order Asterales; family Asteraceae; genus Glebionis; species Glebionis coronaria. The sequence goes on from JANFOE010002956.1 coordinate 3,777, forward strand.
AAGTATAAGGCAGCTTCCATCCTATGCATGTCCTCCATATAATCAAGTATGTCCTTGGGTACTTGCCGTTTTGGGACATGGAAAGGAAAGTAACGGCTGAGCATAACGCTCAATGCACGGATATACGACATAGCATGAATGACTGAAAGATAATAAAAACTTAATAGCAGCGGAAATGTATAAGTCCTGGAAAACCTGTCATAACTTAGTAAAACTGGTTTTATAGTTTGAAAAGCCTTTTCTTTATCTTATAAAAATTGTTTAACATATTTACCATTAGCCAATATAGGTCATGAAATATCAACGTACATGAATACTTGGAGGGGTGACCTCGTCATGCAATTAGAGGGGCTGCCTCTAATTAATATATGTTTGGGTAGGAGGGATCAACTCCTTGTGAACGATGCAAGGCACACACCACATTCACCTGAATAATCTGTAAAAACATGTAACCTAGGATGCACCCATACGCCCCACATGATAATAATAATATGGCCAAAAGTTGAAGGGATGCCACGAGCTATCACTCCGCCGTGGTGAAGTCATAACACTAGTGTCTCCAGTGTTATGGTTATGGTACCTCCATAACTACGTGAAACTGGTCATGCATGTATATGGCTTTAGGCATTTAATTAAACATATGCAATCAAAACATATAAAACATATACTTAGAAAACAGTTGGCTGCATACGGGGAAATCCTAATAAGGAAAGAATGTCCATACTGAAAGGACAGAGAATCCATACCTTGTGTCCAGTGAACGAATAAGACGAACGGAAGAGAGTCCTATTTCGATATCACTAACGCTACATAAATAATATACGTGTATAAGTATTCTGATTACTGAGTACGTAACTGGTTTTATATCATGTCTTAGCTTGTTTTATATGTTCATGTCATGTTTTACTGATTTTTACGTTATACTGTGTTTATCATGTATTCTGTCTATTCTGATTAAGTATTAATTGTATTTCTTGTATTATTATACTTGTTGTGTAACAATAAGTAACTTTCTAAAAATAGCAGGTTTCCTAATATAGAAAGTTTCAAAAATAGATAGTTTCCAAAAATAGAAAGTTTCCAAAATAAATAAGTTTCTAAAAATAGAAAGTTTCCATAAATAGATTAGCTGCCTTAAATAAATAAGTTTCTAAAAATAGAAAGTTTCCATAATTAGAAATAAGTTGGATTATTAAGCTAATAATATAAGCTTAAGTTTTACTGATTAATATTCTAAGTCATGTGATATATAGTATAGTTTATTAATTGTTACATGTAAATTAAATAAACTATAGGTTAAAAGATTTAATTAGATATCGCATGATTTAATTAAATAAAAGGTAAATAATACTTAGGTTAAGACATGTATTAATATTTATTACTAATATAACCTAAGTCATAGAAATTAATTAATTATATGCCATTTTTTAATAATTAATTAATTACTTTAGTCTAAAATTAAATCATAAAATACTTAGGTTAAAATCATGTATTATTATTAATAATAAATAACTTAACTCATGTCTAAATTAAATTAATTACATAGCATGTTAAATTAATATACTTAAACCTTGTAATTATTTATCTTGCAAAAATAAGTAACTTGTAAAAATAAATCATGAACCGAACCCGTGTTTAAAGTCTAAACATGTCGTGAACCGGTCCGTGAAACCCCTTGAACCGGATCTACAAACCCTTAATCGTGTCGAACCGGCGTGACCGGTTGCCACGGTTTATGTTAAACCGCCACCGGCTTAAGCTGGTGGTGCCCTTGTTTTTCAGCTGAGACCCCCCATGACCACACGGACAACCCCGACATGCGTCCGGGTCCCTTGTCTTGCTTGCTGCCGAGCCACAAAGCCCACAACGAGACCACTTGGTCTCGGTTGTGGTCACACGAGCCACAACGAGAGCATAGGCTCTAGGTTTGTGTGTGCCGGCCGAACCAAACACCCCTTAAACCACCATGTTTTAACCCCCATGATCAGATCTAATAAATTAACATGTTTTAAATCTTGTTTATTCATTATCATGTTTCATGTGTTCTTAGATCTAATAAATAATTAAAAACAAAAGGTTTATGGAATTACCGATTCGTGGATAACAAGGAAATTAATAACACGAACGATCTTGCAAGAATTGGATCAACAAAAATCAACCAAACACTCCCTTTTGGTGTTTATATCCGACGGCTAAAGGAGAAGGAAAAGGAGGCTAGGGTTTTGTGTTTTTTTCTAAATCTCTGTAAATGAAAATATGTTCTCCCTTTTCTTTGTTTTAGTTAAATCAAAAGTGGGCTTGGCCCCTTCCTTTTCTTCTCGCCGTGGGTATGTGGGCCCCAAGGGGAAACCCGTTGTTTTCCCGTGTTCTAATTATTTACATGTTCTCGTGTCGTGTTTACGTGATTTATCTATCTATTGTTCGTGTTATATACATATCTATACGTGACCGTAATAATTATTACGTAAATACATAATAATAGGTTCGTGATTATTTACGTTCATGATTTCATTTTCGTGATTATAATTATTGTTGATAATAATTATCGTGTGTTAATACGTATTAAATACTTATCGTGTAAAAACACGTACGTAATACTTGTAATTCCTATTCGTGAAACATAACGTGCTATAAAAGGAAAGTTTTAATCATGTACGTACGATTGTATATGTACTGTTCATGGTAAAAGCATGCGGGTTTTACACTAACCATCTCCTCGGTCTCATGTTTAATTCACGTTGAGTGAAGATGTACTTCAAACTCTTGTGGTCCGTGAAAATGTCACATGATTCTTCATACAAATAGTGCCTCCATATCATTAATGCAAACACGACTGCTGCAAGTTCCAAGTCATGCGTAGGGTAATTTTCCTCATAAGGCTTAAGCTGCCGTGAAGCGTACGCGATCACTTTCCCATGTTTCATGAGAACACAGCCAAGTCCCTTCCCCGATGCATCACTGTAGATCTGAAATCCACCTGTACCAGATGAGAGAGTAAGAATCGGTGCAGATACTAACTTCTGCTTTAGGTCTTCAACGCTCTTCTCTCTTTCTTCAGTCCAGACGAATTTCTCCCCTTTCCGCATCAGTTTGGTCAATGGTAGTGCTAAGCGGGAAAAGTTCTCCACGAACCTACGGTAGTAACCAGCTAAGCCTAGAAAACTTCGAACTTCAGTCGCTGATGTCGGTCTTGGCCACTTGGTAATAGCCTCAACCTTTGATGGATCCATAGTGATTCCTTCTGCTGATACAATGTGACCTAAGAATGCCACCTTCTCTAACCAGAACTCACACTTATAGAATTTAACATACAGCTGCTTCTGGCGAAGAATCTGTAATACTGTACGAAGATGGTCTTCGTGTTCCTCCTTGGACTTAGAGAATATCAGGATGTCGTCAATGAAGACAATGACGAACTTGTCCAGAAATTCATGGAAGATTCTATTCATCAAATCCATGAACACTGTTGGAGCATTGGTAAGGCCAAATGGCATGAATACAAATTCGTAGTGGCCATAGCATGTGCGGAAAGCAGTCTTGGCGATGTCCTGCTCTTTAACCCATAGCTGATGATAGCCCGGCCTAAGATCAATCTTGGAAAAATGTTTGGCCCCGTGGAGTTGGTCAAACAAATCGTCAATGCGTGGTAGAGGATACCTATTCCTGATGGTGATCTTGTTGAGCTCACGATAATCTATGCAAAGACGCATACCGTCGTCCTTCTTCTTAACGAATAAGACCAGTGCGCCCCATGGAGATGCGCTCGGTCGAATGAAGCCTCGTTCCAGAAGCTCTTGCATTTGATCCTTCAGCTCCTTCAACTCTATGGGAGCCATGCGATAAGGAGCCTTGTAAATCGGCTCAGCTCCTGGGACGAGCTCGATATTAAATTCTACTTCACGTGCAGGTGGTATGCCCGGAAGTTCTTCTGGAAATACATCTGGAAATTTTGACACTATTGGCTGATTCTGAATTGATGGAGATTCAGCATCCATGTCATAAACAGTAGCTAGATAGCCCTCACAACCATGTGAAAGTAATGCACGTGCTTGCAGGGTTGATATGATTTGTACAGACCTTCCGGGTACGAACCCATTGTGAATGTACTCTGGTGCATTAACATCACCGAAGATGACTCGATATGAATGGCAGTCTATAGTAGCATGATGCTTGGATAGCCATTCCATGCCCAATATGATGTCAAAATCATTGATGTCCAGCGGAAGTGCGTCAACAGGACGAATCTTGTCATCAAACTCTAGGGGAAGGCTCTTGTACACATGGGTTATGCGTACAGAGTCTCTTAAAGGCGTGGATATGTTCAGTATATTCTCTAGTGGCATGGCGGATATCCTAACATTCTTAGCGTAAGCAGTAGAAATGACCGAGTGAGTAGCACCCGTGTCGAATAGAACACATGCAGCTTGACCATACATATACAAGATTCCAGTGATGGTACCTGTAGACTTGTTAGCCTGATTGCGAGAAGTCATGTAAACGCGTCCACTAGTAGGAGGCGTCTTGGTATCAACATGTCCCGATATGCCCTCCATCTTGCCCTTGCGGCAGTCCTTCATGTGATGGCCAGGAAGACCACACTTGAAGCATGCGTCATTGTCGCGGCAACATGGCCCTGGGTGCCTACGGTTGCAGGTAGTGCAAAGAGGATGAGTATATCCTCCACCAGGTGTCCTTACTGGCTGAAAGCCTGATAAGAACAGTATACATGAGACATGATAATAGGTGTAAAACCCGCATGCTTTTACCATGAATAGTACCCTTAAGATCGTACGTACTAGATTTAAACTTTCCTAATATAGCATGATTACGATTACGTGTTAGGATTTTACGTATTACGTACGCGTTAGAACACGATAAGTATTTACTACGCACGATCACGTAATAAATAATTGACAATAATTAATCACGAGCATGCGATCATGAAATCATGAACGTAATTAAAACACGAACTATTATTAATTACGTATATATATTTATTACGAGCGTAATTAAATATATTAGATCACTGTATTTACGTAACGAGAACATTTAAAACGCGAACACAAATAATCACGAACGCATAACTTAACATCGAGACACGGAAAAAGGTACGGGTACCCCAAGTGGGGCCCCTACCCGCGGCTACAAGGACAAATGGGCCAAGCCCATTTGTCAAATTTACTAAAAGGGGTTTAAGGGATTTTCACTACTCATTTACAATTACAGAAGATTTTTAGCAAAAACCTAAAAACCCTCCTTCCTTGTTCTTTTGTGCCCCCACCCTACAAACACCACAAGGAGGTGGTTTGTGATCTTGGATCTTGGAAAATTAGTTGGTGATCGTGTTTGTTCTTCATCCTTTTGATCCACGAATTCGGTAAATCCTTTTTAAACTTTTTCTTTTGATTTGATCTTTTAATAAATCAAGAACATGTTATGTTTTTTACAAAAACCTAATAAATAAACATGGATCTAACATGATTTGGGGTTTAATAAAATCAAAAGTATGTTTTTAAGGGGTGTTTGTTTTGGCCGCAGGCTACACCGAACCCAAAGGGGTTTCGATTTGGCCAACCGACCACCACCAAGACCATTTATGGTCTCGGTTGGTGTGTGTGGGTCCCACGGCAGCCTCAAGACACGGGGTACCCCGATTTGGTTCGGGGTACGGTGTCGATTTCATGTCCGGTTCAAGGTTTTGATTCTAGATCCGGTTCATAGTGTATGTTTAGTTTTTTTTTTATGTTTATGATCTTATGTTAAAAATTAAATTAATAGAATGATATGATTAATTTAATAACATGGCGTAGGTTATTTTAATTATTATAATCATGAAATTAATTAACCTAAGTATTTTATATTTTTGACTTATAATTAATTAATTATTTAAAAACCATGACTATAGTTAATTAATTAACATGACTTAGGTTATATTATTAATATATAATAATACATGTTTTAACCTAAGTATTTAAGTTTTATTTAATTAAAAACATGTTATACTTTAATTAAATATTTTAACCTATAGTTTAATTTAATTACATGAAATAATTATTAAACTATATATAATCCATATGACTTAGAAAATAATCATGAAAACACTTAGGCTTATATACTTAGCTTATTTATCCAGCTTATTTCTAATTATGGAAACTTTCTATTTTTTGAAACTTAATTGAATAAGGAAGCTAATCTATTTATGTAAACCTTCTATTTTTAGAAACTTATTTATTTCAGGCAGGTAGTTTATTTATGGAAACTTATTTAATTAAGGCAGCTGATCTATTTATGGAAAATTTCTATTTTTAGAAACTTATCTATTTTAAGCAGTTAATCTATTTTTGGAAACTTTCTATTTTTGGAAACTTTATATTTTTGGAAACTTTCTATTTTTGGAAACTTTTTAATTTTGGAAACTTTCTATTTTTGGAAACTTTCTATTTTTGGAAACTTTCTATTTTTGGAAACTTTCTATTTTAGGAAACCTGCTATTTTTGGAAAGTTACTTATTATTACACAGTAAGTATAATAACACATGAAATACCAGAAATACTTAATCAGATTAAACAGAATATAAGAAAAACACAGTTTAAGGCTTTAAAACAGTAAAACATGGTAAGAACACATAAAATAAGCTAAGACATGACATAAAACCAGCTACGTATTTAGTAAGAAGGTACTTATTCATGTATATATTTATGTAGCACTAGTGATTCGGAAGTAGGATTCCTCTCAGTTCATCTTCTTCGTTTACTGGACATAAGGTACGGATTCCCGTCCTTTCAGTATGGACATTCTTTCCTTATTAGGATTCCCCGTATGCAGCCAACTGTTTTCCCGTAGTATAAGTTACGTGTTTGATTGCTTATGTTTAATTAAGATTACCTATAGCCATATACATGCATGAACAGTTTCACCTAGTTATGGAGGTACCATAACCATAACATTAGAGGCACTGATGTTATGACTTCACCACGGCGGAGTGATTGCTCGTGGCATCCCTTCAGCTTTTGGCCATTTGTATTATATTTATCATGTGGGGCGTATGGGTGCATCCTAGTTACATGTTTTTAGTCAGGATTTCATGGTGAATGTGGTGTGTGCCTTGCATCCTTCACAAGGAGCTGATCCCTCCTATCCAAAAACTAGTATATTAAATTAGAGGCAGCCCGTCTAATTTGCATGATGAGGTCACCCCTCCAAGTATTCATGCACGATGGATTTTCATGACCTATATTGGCTAATGGTAAAATATGACAAACAATTTTTATAAGATAAACATAAGACTTTCAAACTATAAAACCAGTTTATTTAAGACTTAACCAGGTTACTCGGGACTTAGTTTTCTTCCGCTGTTATATGTTATATGCTTATCCTATTCATGCTTTATTGTACGTCCGTGCATTGAGCGTATTTGCTCAGCCGTTTTCCTTTTCTATGTTCCCAAAACGGCAGGTACTCAGGGACGCTCGTAGACACTAAGAGTACGTGCATATGGACTGGAAGCTATCTAGCCTTCTTTACTTTATGCATTTCCTTTCTTATGATACATTTGCTTTGGACATTGTTTAGTCCTTTTCTTTACTATACTATGTTTGTGTGTGATGAGCTTTACTTTTGGACTACCGATGTTTGATTCCGGTATTTTCCTTTTATGGTCAAGTAATGTTTAGACATTTTTCCTTGTATGCTTTGATGACACGCCATAATTGCATGTGACATTTCCATTATCAAAATGGGGTATTACAATTATGGTATCAGAGCCAAGGCTTCGACCTGTAGGCTCTCAAATATGACATGTGATTAGTGGGTAGTCACTACGGTCTTCCTAGAACTGACAGTTGTTTTCATGCATTCATCATTTTTAAGCATACATATACATGTCATTGTCATAGATTTTTGACTAAGTAATGGTTGGTACAGGACTGACCCTATTTAGTCGCATGTGTTTTATCGAAACTTTTAGATTTGGGACCGACCCATAGGCGTCCCCTCGCTATGTCTTTTGTTTTGGGTGAACTGACCAGAGGCGTTCACTCTCGAGCATACAAAAGTTTTCATGAAACTGCATCATGCATTCATACACAAAATTTTCTTGCATAAAATTTTTCTCGTGAAATTTTAGTATAAATTTTTTTTCATGTATATATATATATTTTATGTTTTGATCTGTTTAATCATATGTTTTATGTTATACTGTCGAATGGTTCTCACACGTGAACAGGAGCAGCTCAATGCTGCAATTCAGGCTGCCATGCAAGCCTTGCTTCCTCAACTGAGGAATGACATCAGGACTGAAGTTCAAGCTGCCAACAATCAGCAGCATAATCAGGCACCTCCTCCTCCTCCTCCAGTGACATTAGCAGTATGGCTGGAGAGATTCAACAAGCTCCGCCCTCGAGCTTTTGAGAAGACAGATAGCCCCAACGATGCTGAAAGCTGGTTGGCACACATCGAGAAGATTTTCAATGCTATGGGTTGTGACCCCTCATACAAGGCGAGGTTGGCATGCTATCGGTTCGAAGGCGATGTACTCAACTGGTGGTTAGCATTGATGCAGTCTAAAGGTGGTGACGAGTGGGTTGCTGGTTTGACTTGGGCTCATTTCAAGGACAGGGTGATGGAGCAGTTCTTTCCCAAGGCTGAGCTGGACAAGCTCAAGAGAGAGTACCATGGGATCCGACAGAGAGCTGGGGAGAATAGCAACGAGTTTATGCAGCGCTTTCTTCGCTTGGCCGGTTTCCTTGGTGTGGCACCAGGTACTCCTGAAGAGCAGGCACATCACTTTAGATGGGCTCTTCGCACATCAGTCGCAAACAATCTGGTGTGTGCTACGTTCAACACTGTAGCACAAGTGGCCGATGCAGCACGAAAACTGGAGATGCTGCAGGAGAGAGATGAGTTCGAGGAAGCTGAAAGACCCGACAAGAGGTAAAACATTCGTATTCAAGCGGTGACCAATCCGTATACTTTCCATATGTCAATTATTCAACTCTTAAGTGTATCTTCCAGGCAGAAAACTGGGAACCGGTCTCAGCCGGCTACTCAGCAGCAGCCTCATCAGCCCAAGGGAAACGGTCAGACTAACGACCGTTCTGCTACGGATAGGCGTGGCGGTAATGATAAATACCGTAACAACGTTGGGCATTCCAACAGCAGCGGGTCCTAATACTTACGCATTTCCTTATGTTTTCATGTTATAACTCATATTCTGACACTTTAGCAAACTTCTACCAGGAACCATGGAAACGGTAGGGACTAGAACCAGAGAGGTTCGTAGCCTAGCCGTCCAGCTATCACTGGTATTCAATCTTACGATTATCCGCTTTGTCCTTTGTACCCAACTATCATGTCTTATGTAAAATGTTTTATCAGGTTCTCAGCCAGCCAAAGCACCTGCTGGAGGATACACTCATCCTCTTTGCTCTACTTGCCACCGTAGGCACCCAAGACCATGTCACCATAATACTGATGCGTGCTTAAAGTGTGGTCTTCCTGGCCATATTATGAAGGATTGCCGTAAGGGCGAGATGGAGGGTACATCGGGACATGCTGATACCAAGCCGCCTCCTACTGTCGGGCGTGTCTACACGACATCTCGAGACCAGGCCAACAAGTCTACATGTACCATCACTGGAATCTTGTATATGTATGGTCAAGCTGCATGTGTTCTTTTCGATACGGGTGCTACTCACTCGGTTATTTATACTGCTTATGCTAAGAACATTAGGATGCCTCCCTTTCCACTAGAAAATAGGCTTACTATTTCCACGCCTTTGAGGAACTCTGTATTAATCACCCATGTATACAAGAGTCTTCCCCTAGAATTTGACGATAAGGTTCGACCTGTCGACGCACTTCCGCTGGACATGAATGACTTCGACATGAATTTGGGCATGGATTGGCTATCCAAGCATCATGCTACCATATACTGCCATTCATATCGAGTTATCTTCGGTGATGTTAATGCACCAGAGTACTTTCATAATGGGTTCATACCCGGACGGTCTGTACAAGTCATATCCACCCTGCAAGCGCGTGCACTACTGTCACATGGCTGCGAGGGTTATCTAGCTACGGTTCACGGCATGGATGCTAAATCCCCATCAATTCAGGATCAACCAATAGTGTCGGAATTCCAAGATGTTTTTCCAGCAGAACTTCCGGGCATACCACCTGCACGAGAAGTGGAATTCAGTATCGAGCTGGTTCCAGGAGCTGAACCAATCTCCAAGGCTCCTTATCGCATGGCTCCCATAGAGCTGAAGGAGCTGAAGGATCAACTGCAAGAACTTCTTGAACGAGGTTTCATTCGACCGAGCGCATCTCCATGGGGCGCACCAGTCTTGTTTGTCAAGAAGAAGGACGACAGTATGCGTCTTTGCATAGACTATCGCGAGCTCAACAAGATTACCATTCGGAATAGATATCCACTGCCACGCATTGACGATCTGTTTGACCAACTCCAAGGGGCCAAACACTTCTCCAAGATTGATCTTAGGTCAGGCTATCATCAGCTACGGGTAAAGGAGCAGGACATCTCTAGACTGCCTTTCATACCCGTTATGGCCACTACGAGTTTGTAGTTATGCCATTTGGCCTGACAAATGCTCCAGCAGTGTTCATGGATTTGATGAACAGAATCTTCCATGAATTTCTGGACAAGTTCGTCATTGTCTTCATCGATGACATCCTGATTTTCTCAAAGTCCAAGGAGGAACACGAAGACCATCTTCGTACAGTACTACAGATTCTTCGCCAGAAGCAGCTGTATGCTAAATTCTCCAAGTGTGAGTTCTGGTTAGACAAGATGGTATTCTTGGGTCACATTGTATCAGCAGAAGGAATCACTATGGATCCAGCGAAGGTTGAGGCCATTACTTAGTGGCCAAGGCCGACATCAGCGACGGAAGTCCGCAATTTCTTAGGCTTAGCTGGTAGGTTCGTGTAGGACTTTTCCCGCCTAGCACTACCATTGACCAAACTGATACGGAAAGGGGAGAAATGCGTCTGGACTGAAGATCGAGAAAAGAGCTTTGAAGACCTGGAGCAGAAGCTGGTATCTGCACCTATTCTTACTCTACCATCTGGTAAGGGTGGATTTCAAATCTACAGCGATGCATCGGGGAAGGGACTTGGCTGTGTTCTCATGCAACATGGGAAAGTGATCGCGTACGCTTCACGGCAGCTTAAGCCTTATGAAGAAAATTACCCCACGCACGACCTGGAACTTGCTGCAGTTGTGTTCGCATTGAAGATATGGAGGCACTACTTATATGGAAAATCATGTGACATTTTCACGGACCACAAGAGCTTGAAGTATATCTTCACTCAGCATGAATTGAACATGAGGCAAGGAGATGGTTGGAGCTGTTGAAGGATTATGACATTAATCTATAGTATCATCCCGGAAAGGCAAATGTAGTAGCAGATGCTCTTAGCAGGAAGTCTGGAATGATCAACGGTATTAAAATCGAAGAGGAAATCATCAGAGACTTGGAGCGACTAGACATCGAGATCATGGTACGTGGACAACACGGTTACTGGGCTAATCTAGAGTAGAACCCGAGTTACTCTCTAAGATCAAGGAAGCTCAGAAGGATGACGGAGAAATCTGGGCGATAGTACAAAATTTGGAGAAGCAGACAGAATTCAGAGTAGATGCAGATGGTATCGTATGGCAGGGCACGAGACTTTGTGTTCCTGATGACCAAGAACTCTGGGAAGCTTTGTTAGCTGAAGCTCATAGCTCCCCATTCTCTATACATCCTGGTTCGACTAAGATGTACTATGACAATAAGAAGTACTTTTGGTGGAGTGGTATGAAACAGGATGTGGCCACTTACGTCTCCAAATGTCTTACCTGCCAGCAGGTTAAGATCGAGCATCAGCGATCTGGCGGTCTCCTTCAACCGTTAGATATTCCAGAGTGGAAGTGGGACAAAATCACCATGGATTTTGTTACTGGTCTTCCGCCTACCAAGAGGAAGCACGATGCGATTTGGGTTATCGTTGATCGACTTACCAAATCAGTTCATTTCTTACCGATTCGCAAGGAAGATTCGGTAAGTAAACTCGCAGATACGTACATAAGAGAGATCATGAGACTCCACGGTGCACCATCCAGCATCGTCTCAGACAGAGATCCTCGATTCACTTCGCGCTTTTGGAAAAGTCTGCAGAAAGCTTGGGGTACACAACTTAAGCTTAGCACGGCTTTTCATCCTCAAACGGACGGACAGTCGGAGCGAACCATTCAGACATTGGAGGATATGTTGAGGTCTTGTGCGTTGGAATGGACGGGTGATTGGGACGATTACATCTGTTTGGTGGAATTTGCATACAACAACAGTTGGCACGCAAGTATTAAGTGTGCTCCATTTGAGATGTTGTATGGCAGAAAGTGTCGCGCCCTAATCTGCTGGGATCAGGTTTGTGAGCGAACACTTGAAGGACCAGAAATCATAGAGATGACCAATGAGAAGATCGCAGTAGCTAAGCAGAAAATTCAGGAGGCACGGTCACGTCAGAAGACTTACGCCGATAAGCATCGTAGGGATATACACTTTAACGTAGGAGATCACGTCTTCCTTAAGGTTTCGCTGGCACGTGGTGTTAGACGCTTCGGGATTAAAGGGATGCTCAGTCCTCGTTTCATCGGACCGGTTGATATCATTGAATGAGTCGGTGAAGTATCTAACCGATTGGCGTTACCTCCGCAGCTTTCGCATGTGCACAATGTGTTTCATGTGTCCTTACTCAGAGGGTACCAGTATCATCCCCTTCACATGGTTCAGTATCCACTGGAACAGATACGTGAAGATCTCACTTTTATAGGAGAACCCGAACGAGTTCTTGACAGACAAGAACGAGTCATTAGAAAGAAGATGATTCCATTCGTCAAAATTCTATAGAGGGATCATACCGAGCGGGAAGCCACTTGGGAAACAGAGGAGTCTATCCGGGCTCATTTCATATTTTGAATTCGGGTATGTTCTTCTTTTCCAGTTTACTTTATCTATAATTCGGGGACGAATTATTCTTTTTAGGGGGGAAGAGTTGTAAAACCCGCATGCTTTTACCATGTATAGTACCCTTAAGATCGTACGTACTCGATTTAAACTTTCCTAATATAGCATGATTACGATTACGTGTTAGGATTTTACGTATTACGTACGTGTTAGAACACGATAAGTATTTACTACGCACGATCACGTAATAATTAATTGACGATAATTAATCACGAGCATGCGATCATGAAATCATGAACGTAATTAAAGCACAAACTATTATTAATTACGTATATATATTTATTACGAGCGTAATTAAATATATTAGATCAAGGTATTTACGTAACGAGAACACTTAAAACGCGAACACAAATAATCACGAACGTATAACTTAACATCGAGACACGGAAAAAGGTACGGGTACCCCAAGTGGGGCCCCTACCCGCGGCTACAAGGACAAATGGGCCAAGCCCATTTGTCAAATTTACTAAAAGGGGTTTAAGGGATTTTCACTACTCATTTACAATTACAGAAGATTTTTAGCAAAAACCTAAAAACCCTCCTTCCTTGTTCTTTTGTGCCCCCACCCTACAAACACCACAAGGAGGTGGTTTGTGATCTTGGATCTTGGAAAATTAGTTGGTGATCGTGTTTGTTCTTCATCCTTTTGATCCACGAATTCGGTAAATCCTTTTTAAACTTTTTCTTTTGATTTGATCTTTTAATAAATCAAGAACATGTTATGTTTTTTACAAAAACCTAATAAATAAACATGGATCTAACATGATTTGGGGTTTAATAAAATCAAAAGTATGTTTTTAAGGGGTGTTTGTTTTGGCCGCAGGCTACACCGAACCCAAAGGGGTTTCGGTTTGGCCAACCGACCACCACGAAGACCATTTATGGTCTCGATTGGTGTGTGTGGGTCCCACGGCGGCCTCAAGACACGGGGTACATCGATTTGGTTCGGGGTACGGTGTCGATTTCATGTCCGATTCAAGGTTTTGATTCTAGATCCGGTTCATGGTGTATGTTTAGTTTTTTTGTGTTTATGATCTTATGTTAAAAATTAAATTAATAAAATGATATGATTAATTTAATAACATGACTTAGGTTATTTTAATTATTATAATCATGAAATTAATTAACCTAAGTATTTTATATTTTAGACTTGTAATTAATTAATTATTTAAAAACCATGACTATAATTAATTAATTAACATGACTTAGGTTATATTATTAATATATAATAATACATGTTTTAGCCTAAGTATTTAAATTTTATTTAATTAAAAACATGTTATACTTTAATTAAATATTTTAACCTATAGTTTAATTTAATTACATGAAATAATTATTAAACTATATATTATATCATATGACTAAGAAAATAATCATGAAAACACTTAGGCTTATATACTTAGCTTATTTAACCAGCTTATTACTAATTATGGAAACTTTCTATTTTTAGAAACTTAATTAAATAAGGCAGCTAATCTATTTATGGAAACCTTCTATTTTTAGAAACTTATTTATTTCAGGCAGCTAATTTATTTATGGAAACTTATTTAATTAAGGCAGCTGATCTATTTATGGAAACTTTCTATTTTTAGAAACTTATCTATTTTAAGCAGTAAATCTATTTTTGGAAACTTTCTATTTTTGGAAACTTTATATTTTTGGAAACTTTCTATTTTTGGAAACTTTCTATTTTTGGTAACTTTCTATTTTCGGAAACATTCTATTTTTGGAAACTTTCTATTTTTGGAAACTTTCTATTTTAGGAAACCTGCTATTTTTGGAAAGTTACTTATTATTACACAGTAAGTATAATAACACATGAAATACCAAAAATACTTAATCAGATTAAACAGAATATAAGATAAACACAGTTTAAGGCTTTAAAATAGTAAAACATGGTAAGAACACATAAAATAAGTTAAGACATGACATAAAACCAGCTACGTATTTAGTAAGCAGATACTTATCCATGTATGTATTTATGTAGCACTAGTGATTCGGAAGTAGGATTCCTCTTAGTTCATCTTCTTCGTTCACAGGACATAAGGTACGGATTCCCGTCCTTTTAGTATGGACATTCTTTCCTTATTAGGATTCCCCGTATGCAGCCAACTGTTTTCCCGTAGTATAAGTTACGTGTTTGATTGCTTATGTTTAATTAAGATTACCTATAGCCATATACATGCATGACCAGTTTCACCTAGTTATGGAGGTACCATAACCATAACATTAGAGGCACTGATGTTATGACTTCACCACGGCGGAGTGATTGCTCGTGGCGTACCTTCAGCTTTTGGCCATTTATATTATATTTATTATGTGGGGCGTATGGGTGCATCCTAGTTACATGTTTTTAGTCAGGATTTCATGGTGAATGTGGTGTATGCCTTGCATCCTTCACAAGGAGCTGATCCCTCCTATCCAAAAACCAGTATATTAAATTAAAGGCAACCCCTCTAATTTGCATGATGAGGTCACCCCTCCAAGTATTCATGCACGGTGGATTTTCATGACCTATATTGGCTAATGGTAAAATATGACAAACAGTTTTTATAAGATAAACATAAGACTTTCAAACTATAAAACCAGTTTATTTAAGACTTAACCAGGTTACTCGGGACTTAGTTTTCTTCCGCTGTTATATGTTATATGCTTATCCTATTCATACTTTATTGTACGTCCGTGCACTGAGCGTATTTGCTCAGCCGTTTTCCTTTTCTATGTTCCTAAAACGGCAGGTACTCAAGGACGCTCGTAGACACTAAGAGTACGTGCATATGGACTGGAACCTATCTAGCCTTCTTTACTTTATGCATTTCCTTTCTTATGATACATTTGCTTTGGACATTGTTTAGTCCTTTTCTTTACTATACTACGTTTGTGTGTGATGAGCTTTACTTTTGGACTACCGATGTTTGATTCCGGTATTTTTCTTTTATGGTCAAGTAATGTTTAGACATTTTTCCTTGTATGCTTTGATGACACGCCATAATTGCATGTGACATTTCCATTATCAAAATGGGGTGTTACAATAGGTACAAACGACAATGCAGAAAATTTGTAAGATGGAATACCAGTGATAGCTGGACGGTTAGGCTATGAACCTCTCTAGTTCTGGTCCCTCCTGTTACCATGATTCCTGGTAGAAGATTCTCTAATTTGTCAGAATTAAGAACTATTGCATGTAATCATAAGAAAATGAGTAAGTATAAGGACCTGCTACTGTTGGAGTTTCCAGCATTGTTACGATAATCATTACCGCCACGCCTATCCGTAGCAGAACGGTCGTGAGTCTGACCATTTCCCTTGGGCTGAGTAGGCTGTTGCTGAGTAGCCAGCTGAGACCGGTCCCAGTCTTTTGCCAGGAAGATACAGTTTAAAGAGATGTATGAATTGACATATACTAAAAGAATACGGTTTGGTCACCGCTAAATAACGAATGTTTACCTCTTCTCGGGTCTCTCTGCTTCCCCGAACTCTTCTCTTTCTTGCAGCATCTCCAGCTTAGGTACTGCATCGGCCACTTGTGCCACCGTGTTAAACGTAGCACACACAAAGTTGTTTGCGACCGATGTACGAAGAGCCCACCGGAAGTGGTATGCTTGCTCTTCGGGAGTACCTGCTGCTGCACCAAGAAAACCAGCCAAATAAAGAAAACGATGCATGAACTCGTTGCTGTTCTCTCCAGCTCTCTGTCTGATTCCATGGTACTCTCTCTTCAGCTTGTCTTGCTCAGCCTTGGGAAAGAACTTTCCCATCACCAAATCCCTGAACTGAGCCCAAGTCAAACCAGCCACCCAAGCATCACCTCCCTCTGACTACTTCAGTGCCTTCCACCATGATAGCACATCACCTTCGAACCGGTAACAGGCCAACCTCGACTTGAAGACGGGTTCACAGCCCATTGCATCGAAGATCTTCTCAATGTGAGCCAACCAGCTTTCAGCTTCACTTGGCTATCTGTTTTCTCGAATGATCGAGGATGTAGCTTATTGAATCTCTCCAGCCATATGACCAATGTTGCTGTAGGAGAAGGAGGAGGTATTGGGTGCTGTTGCTGATTGTTGGCACCCTACACCTCAGCCCTAATTTCGTTCCTCAGCTGAGGAAGCATAGCTTGCATTGCAGCTTGGACTGCTGCATTGAGTTGTTCCTGCTCGCGTGTGAGAACCATCTGACAGTATAACCTACAAATACATGATTAAACTGATTAAAACATAAAATATATACATGAAAAAAATTTATACCAATAAATCATGAGAAAAATTTTATACAGGAAAACTAGCACATGAATGCATGATGAAGTTTTATGAAAACTTTTATATGCGCGAGAGTGAACGCCTATGGTCAGTTCACTCAAAACAAAAGACATGGCGAGGGGACGCCAATGGGTCGGTCCCAAAGTTAAAAAGTTTCGATAAAACACATGAGACTAAATAGGGCCAGTCCTGTACCAACCATTACTTAGTCAAAAACCTGCGACAATGACATATATATGTATGCATTAAAATGATGAATGCATGAAAACCGACAGTCAGTTCTAGGAAGACCATAGTGACTACCCACTAATCATAGGTCGTGTTTTGAGAGCCTACAGGCCGAAGCCTTGGATCTGATACCATAATTGTAACACCCCATTTTGGTAAATGGAATGTCACGCAAGATTATGGCGTGTCATCAAAGCATACAAGGATAAATGTATTAAACATTACATGACCATAAAGGAAATACCAAAAACAAACATCGGTACCCCAAAAGTAAAGCTCATCACACACAAACATAAGTACTGTAATTGAAAAGGACTAAACGATGTCTATAGAAATGAGTATCAAAAGTATGAAGAAATGCATAAAGTAATGAAGGCTAGAAAGCTTTCAATCCAAATGCATGTACGCTTAAAGTCTACGAGCGTCCCTGAGTACCTGCCGTTTTGGGAACATGAAAGGAAAACGGCTGAGCATAACGCTCAGTGCACGGATATACAAGCATAGAATGAATAACATAAGCATATACAACATATAGCTGGGGAAATGTCTAAGTCCTGGAAAACCTGGTATAACTTAGTAAAACTGGTTTTATAGTATGAAAAACCTTATGTTTATCTTATAAAAACTGTTTAACATGTTTACCATTAGCCAATATAGGTCATGAAATATCAACGTGCATGAATACTTGGAGGGGTGACCTCGTCATGCAAGTAAATGGGCTGCCTCTAATTAATATAAGTTTGGGTAGGAGGGATCGGCTCCTTGTGAAGGATGCAAGACACACACCACATTCACCTGAATAATCTGTAAAAACATGTAACCTAGGATGCACCCATACGTCCCACATGATAAAATAATAATATTGTCAAAAGCTAAAAGGGACGCCACGAGCTATCACTCCGTCGTGGTGAAGTCATAACACTGGTGCCTCTAGTGTTATGGTTATGGTACTTCCATAACTAGGTGAAACTGGTCATGCATGTATATGGCTTAGGTATTTAATTAAACATAAGCAAATAAAAACATATAAAAGATATACTGGGAAAACAATTGGCTGCATACGGGGAATCCTAATAAGGAAAGAAGGTCCATACTAAAAGGACGGAGAATCCGTACCTTGTGTCCAGTGAACGAAGAAGACGAACGAAAGAGAGTCCTACTTCGATATCACTAATGCTACATAAATAATATACGTGTATCAGTATTCTGATTACTGAGTACATAACTGCTTTTATATCATGTCTTAACTTGTTTTATATGTTCATGTCACGTTTTACTGTTTTTAACGTTATGCAGTGTTTATCATGTATTCTATCTATTCTGATTAAGTATTACTTGTATTTCTTGTATCATTATACTTGTTGTGGAATAATAAGTAACTTTCTAAAAATAGCAGGTTTCCTAAAATAGAAAGTTTCCAAAAATAGAATAGTTTCCAAAAATAGAAAGTTTCCAATAATAGAAAGTTTTTAAAAATAGAATAGCAGCCTAAAATAATTAAGTTTCTAAAAATAGAAAGTTTCCATAAATAAATTAGCTGCTTAAAATAAATAAGTTTCTAAAAACAGAAAGTTTCCATAATTAGAAATAAGCTGGATTATTAAGCTAATAATATAAGCTTAAGTTTTACTGATTATTATTCTAAGTCACGTGATTTATAGCATAGTTTATTAATTAATACATGTAAATTAGATAAACTATAGGTTATAAGATTTAATTAAATATAACATGATTTAATTAAATAAAAGGGTAAATAATACTTAGGTTAAAACATGCATAAATATTTATTATTAATATAACCTAAGTTATGGAAATTAATTAATTATATGCCATGTTTTAGTAATTAATTAATTACTTTAGTATAAAATTAAATCATAAAATACTTAGGTTAAAATCATGTATTATTACTAATAATAATTAAACTAAGTCATGTCTAAATTAAATTAATTATATCACATGTTAAATTAATTTAATTAGTCTTGTAATTATTTAACTTGTAAAAATAATTAACTTGCAAAATTAAGTCATGAACCGAACTCGTGTTTTAAATCTAAACATGTCGTGAACCGGTCTGTGAACCCCTTGAACCGGACCGACAAACCCTTAATTATGGCAAACCGGCTTGATCGGTTTCCACGGTTTAGTCAAACCGCCACCGGCTTAAGCCGGTGGTGCATGTTGTTTTTCAGCCGAGACCCCCAAGACCACAAGGACAGCCCTGACATGTGTTGGGGTCCCTTGGTTTGCTTGCTGCCAAGCCACAAAGCCACCACCGAGACCTGCAGGTCTCGGCTGTGGTCAAACGAGCCACACCGAGAGCTTTGGCTCTCGGTTTGTGTGCGCCAGCCGAACCAAACACCCCTTAAACCCATGTTTTCTTAACCCCCATGATTAGATCTAATTAATTAACATGTTTTCATTAATAGTTTTAATAAGATCATGATTTCATGTGCTCTAGATCTAATAACAATTAAAAAGAAAAAGGTTTAAGGAATTACTGATGCGTGAACAAAAAGGAAATTAATAACACGAACGATCTTGCAAGAATTGGATCAACCAAAATCAACAAACACACCCTTTGTGATGTTCTAAAACTGGCGGCCAAGGAAGCACAAGGAGGAGCTAGGGGTTTTGTTATTTTTCTAATTCTGTGTAAATGAAAATATGTTGCCTCCTTTTCCTTATTTTAGTTAAATCAAAAGTGGGCTTGGCCCCTTCCTTTTTATCTATGCCGCAGCTATGAGGGGCCCACAAGGAGAAACCCGTTGTTTTTCCATGTTTTAAATATTGCGTGTTCTCGTGTCGTGTTTACGTGATTTATTTATTCATCGTTCGTGTCAATATATATATTTATACGTAATCGTAATAAATATTACGTAAATACATAATAATAGGTTCGTGATTAATTATGTTTTCCATGTTCGTGATTATATACGTTCATGATTCCATGTTCGTGATTAGAATTATTGTTGATAATAACTATCGTGTCTTAATATGTATTAAATACTTATCGTGTAATAACACGTACGTAATACTTGAAATTCCTATTCGTGAAACATAACGTGCTATAAAAGGAAAGTTCTAATCATGTGTGTACGATCATAAGAGTACTATTCATGGTAAAAGCATGCGGGTTTTACAAATAACGTGGGTAATATTATGGGTAATTATATAAGGCTATTTTAAAAAAAAGGACCAAAAGGTACATGGCACTTAACAAATGTCCCAATCCCAAAATAATTAGCCAATTGTCCCTATTCGACCTATTCGACCCTATTCGACTCTTACCACAACCCGACACGTGGCACGTTGTCTAATAGTTAGGTTGTACAAGTGGGGCCCAACTAGTACATCCAAGTACACTTGTGTAAGTGTACTTGTTATTCGACTAGTAAAACCCGCATGCTTTTACCATGAATAGTACCCTTACGATCGTACTTACATAATTAGAACTTTCCTTTTTTAGCACGTTTACGATTCATGAACAAGATTTACAAGTATTACGTACGTGTGATAACACGATAAGTATTTAATACGTATTAAGACACGATAATTATTTCAATAATAATTATAATCACGAACATACGAACATGAAATCATGAACGTAAATAATCACGAGATTAGTATTACGTATTTATGTATATTTATTAGGATCATGAATAAATATAATAAGACACGAATGATAACTATATGAATCACCAAAACACGAACACGAGAACATGAATAATATTAGACAGAGAAAACTATGGGTTACCCTTGTGGGACCCATCCTACCCGCGGCTAAACACAAGACAAAGGGCCAAGCCAATGCAATTTTTACAAAACAAGAAATAAAGGGAAAACTTATTTTCATAATTACAAAAATTAGAAAATAATCAAAACCCTAAATCTCTCTTTTCCTCTCCTTGGCCGCCGGGTAGAACACACACCAAGGGTGTGTTTGGTTGATTTTTTGTGATTGATTTCTTGCAAGAGTGTTAGTGTTATCGTTCTCCTTTGATTCACATAAGCGGTAATCCTTAAACCCTTTTTCTTTATGTTTTTATTTAGTCAAGAACACATGAAATCATGGTGTATTTAAAAACAAGTTAATAATCATGTAAATAAAATCACGGGGGTAGAATTAATTAGGGTTTAAGGGGTGTTGTTTTTGGCCGACGCATGGAACCGAGACCAAGGGGGTCTCGGCTTGTTTTGTTTCACGCCAACCGAGACCTCAAGGTCTCGGTGTGGGTTGTGTGTCTCGGCCACAGGAACAAAGGGAACCCCGACCTCGGTCGAGGTGTGTTTGGGCTCGGTTGGGTCTCGGCTAAAACAGGAACCACCACCGGCTTATGTCGGTGGCTAAATAAGGAAAGCAGGAGGAACCCTAAGCCGCGGCAGTAAGGGGAACCACCGGCTAGCCGGTGGGAACTTTTGCTAGACGGCGGCTAGCAATGACCAAGGGTGCGTTTGTTGACCGGTTCACAGGTCCGGTCCAAGGGGTTCACAAATCCGGTTCACGACATGTTTAGATTAAAACACGGGTTCGGTTCATGGGTTATTTTTGCAAGTTAATTATTTTACAAGGTTAATTATTTTTACAAGATTAAATTAAATTAATTAAAACATGTACATGATTAATTTAATTTATACAAGACTTAGGTTATTATTATTATAAATAATACATGGATTTTAACCTAAGTAATTACCATTTTATTTAGACCATATAATTAATTAATTATTAAATCATGACTTATAATTAATTACTTTACATGACTTAGGTTATATTATTAATAGATAATAATACATGTTTTAACCTAAGTATTGTTACTTTTATTTAATTAAATCATGTTATATTTAATTAAATACTTTAACCTATAGTTATTTAATTTACATGAAATAATTAATAAACTATACTATTTAATTACATGACTTAGAATATTAATCAGTAAAAGCTTATATAATTAGCTTAATAATCTAGCTTATTTCTATTTATGGAAACTTTCTATTTTTAGAAACTTATTTAATTAAGGAAGCTATCTATTTATGGGAACTTTCTATTTTTAGAAACTTATCTATTTTAAGCAATAAATCTATTTTTGGAAACTTTCTAATTTTGGAAACTTTCTATTTTAGGAAACTTACTATTTTTGGAAACTTTCTATTTTAGGAAAACTGCTATTTTTAGAAAGTTACTTATTATTACACAACAAGTATAATAATACAAGAAATACTTAAACAGAATAGACAGAATACAAGATAAACACAATATAAAGCTTAAATCAGTAAAACATGACATAAACATATAAAACAAGCTAAGACATGATATAAAACCAGCTACGTACTCAGTAATCAGATACTTATACACGTATATTATTTATGTAGCATTAGTGATACCGAAGTAGGACTCTCTTCCGTTCGTCTTCTTCGTTCACTAGACACAAGGTACGGATTCTCCGTCCTTTAAGTATGGACATTCTTCCTTATTAGGATTTCCCGTATGCAGCCAACTGTTTTCCCTAGTATATGTTTTATATGTTTTTGAATTGCTTATGTTTAATTAGATACCTAAAGCCATATACATGCATGACCAGTTTCACCTAGTTATGGAGGTACCATAACCATAACACTAGAGGCACTAGTGTTATGACTCCACCACGACGGAGTGATAGCTCGTGGCGTCCCTTCAGCTTTTGGACATATTATTATTATCAGGTGGGGCGTATGGGTGCATCCTAGTTTACATGTTTTCCGCAGATTATTCAGGTGAATGTGGTGTGTGCCTTGCATCCTTCACAAGGAGTTGATCCCTCCTACCCAAACCAGTATATTAAATTAGAGGCAGCCCCTCTAATTTGCATGACGAGGTCACCCCTCCAAGTATTCATGCACGTTGATAATTCTTGACCTATATTGGCTGATGGTGAACATGTTAAACAGTTTTTATAAGATAAACATAACGCTTTTCAAACTATAAAACCAGTTTTACTAAGATATATCAGGTTATCCAGGACTTAATCTTTTACGCTGCTCTATGCTTGTATGCTTATGTTATTCATGATTTATTTGTATATCCGTGCACTGAGCGTTATGCTCAGTCGTTTTCCTTTCATGTTCCTAAAACGGCAGGTACTCAAGGACGCTCGTAGACTTTAAGCGTACGTGCATATGGATTGGAAGCTTCCTAGCCTTCTTTACTTTATGCATTTCTTTATACTTTGATACTCATTTCCATGGACATTGTTTGGTCCTTTTCATTTATAGTACTTATGTTTGTGTGTGATGAGTTCTACTTTTGGGGTACCAATGTTTGATTCCGGTATATCCTTTATGGTCATGTGATGTTTAATACATTATCCTTGTATGCTTTGATGACATGCCATAATCACGCGTGACATTCCATTTATCAAAATGAGGTGTTACAATTATGGTATCAGAGCCAAGGCTTCGACCTGTAGGCTCTCAAAACACGACCTTTGATTAGTGGGTAGTCACTATGGTCTTCCTAGAACTGACAGTCGGTTTTCATGCATTCATCATTTTCATGCATACATATATATGTCATTGTCGCAGGTTTATGACTAAGTAATGGTTGGTACAGGACTGGCCCTATTTAGTCGCATGTGTTTTATCGAAACTTTTAATTTTGGGACCGAACCATTGACGTCCCCTCGCCATGTCTTTTGTTTTGAGTGAACTGACCGTAGGTGTTCACTCTCGCGCTTACAAAAGTTTTCATAAAACTGCATCATGCATTCATATATAAATTTTCTTGCATAAATTTGTTCTCATGATTTATTGGTATAATTTTTTTTTCATGAATATAGTTTATGTTTTGATCAGTTTAATCGTGTATTTTATGTTACACTGTCAGATGGTTCTCACATGCGAGCAGGAACAACTCAATGCAGCAATCCAAGCTGCAATGCAAGTTATGCTTCCTCAGCTGAGGAACGAAATCAGGGCTGAGGTTCAGGCTGCCAACAACCAGTAGCATCACCCAGTACCTCCTCCTCCTCCTCCTCCAGCAACAATGGTCACATGGCTGGAGAGATTCAATAAGCTCCGCCCTCGAGCTTTCGAGAGAACAAATAGCCCTAGTGAAGCTAAAAGTTGGTTGGCTCACATTGAGAAGATCTTTGATGCTATGGGTTGTGACCCCGTCTTCAAGTCGAGGTTTGCCTGCTACCGGTTCGAAGCTGATGTACTATCATGGTGGATGGAACTAAAGCAGTCTGAGGGAGGTGATAATTGGGTGGCTGGTTTGACTTGGGCTCAGTTCATGGATTTGGTGATGTGACAGTTCTTTCCTAAGGATGAGCAAGAAAATCTGAAGAGGGAATACCATGGAATCCGACAGAGAGCTGGGGAGAATAGCAACGAGTTCATGCAGCGCTTTCTTCGCTTGGCTGGTTTCTTTGGTTCGGCAACAGGTACTCCTTAAGAGCAAGCACACCACTTCAGGTGGGCTCTTCGTACATCGGTCTCAAAAAACTTGGTGTGTGCGACGTTCAACACGGTAGCACAAGTGGTCGATGGAGCACGTAAGTTGGAGATGCTTCAGGAAAGAGATGAGTTCGGGGAAGCAGAGAGACCCGATAAGAGGTAAACATTCGTATTCAAACGGTGACCAATCTGTATTCTTTCAGTGTATGTCAATATTTCATCTCTTTAAATTGTATCTTCTAGGAAGAAGACTGGGGACCGGTCTCAGCCGGCTATTCAGCAACAGCCTTCTCAGCCCAAGGGAAACGGTCAGACTCATGACCGTTCTGCTACAGATAGGCGTGGCGGTAATGATAATTACCGTAACAACGTTGGATACTCCAACAGCAGCAGGTCCTTACACTTACTCATTTTCTTATGATTACATGCTATAATTCTTAATTCTGACACATTAGAAATCTTCTACCAGGAATCATGGTAACGGGAGGGACCAGAGCCAGAGAGGTTCACATCCTAACCGTCCAGATATCACTGGTATTCCATTTTATGAATTATCCGCATTGTCCTTTGTACCATTATCATGTCTTATGTATATTGATGAGACTGCTTTTATACATAGTCTCATCGTCCAAAACGGGCTTTAAATGCATTAAATATCATCAAAAATGCCAAATATATGCTTGTTTTTGTTACTTGTGTATTTTAGGTACGGATACTGAGAAAATGACAAAAGATCACAAGAAACATGCAAAAATGAACACGGGAAATGAAGCCGCACAATGAACCAAGCCCTAATGAAGATTTTCCAAGAAAAACCCTTGAAGAATAGAAGATTATGCAAGAAGGGTCCTCTAATATTGAAGAATTGACACTTTAAACCCTTGTATATTCATAATTACAAGTTTGGTCCTTAAAGTTTGTCAAATTTACAAAAAGGGCCCTCTACTTTGAAGAATTGGCAAGAATGGTCCCTCAACAATCATGACTTGTCAATATTAGTCCTCCAAAAAGTCAGTCATACAAGTCAAGACCATTAACTATGAAGAAAATGCCAAAACAACCCTTCAAGAATCAACAAATGGAAAGAAATACCCTTCAAAATACTTTGGAAAAGTATTTGGGGCAAAAGTGTGAAAATGGAAACTTCAAATACAAAGGATTCTAAATTTATGGCTATTAAAATTCAAGTGACAAACAAGGAAGATATAAGGGGTTAATTATGGCAGACAAGCAAAGTTACCTAGACCTATTACCTTGTGACACGTGCCCCACTAACCTAAATCTACCAATCACCACTCACCCTGCCTCCACCTCACCATCCCACTCACCATTATTTAACTAATCATAACAGATTAGTTAAATTGGCGCTTAACATATTGTTTAAACCCAAAAACGAATCAAAACTTGCACTGTTTAAACATATGAATACAATTGGGTTTTCCCTAATTACTTGTAATTAGGCCCCAATATTATCCAGATTTATGATTAAGGGACCCTTAATCACATCCCAACTTCAAAAACTCATGCCACATCAACCAAGAACCCTACATGAGATTCCCCTGCTACAAAGGATGCAGATACAGCCAAAAACCACCAGCCATTCAACGTTCAAGATTGAAGCTTGAAACTTAAGCTTGTTTTAAGCCTTTGATACAATTCCAACAGCTCACACCTCAACAAAACGCCGAAGTCTGTCACATGATCAAGCAAAATGCCAAAATCCTCAAGGGCATTTTTGGGACTTCATCAACTAGGGTTTTATGTTTATATGCATCTTAGTTAACCATTGTAGCCTTTAAAAGGCATAGGACTCTTTCATTTTCAGTTGCTCTTGAGTTTTTCCTAGTTCACATTTTCTGTAAATCCTTGTTCATTGTTTAATAAAAAGTGTTTGAATTTTGTGAAGAAAATTCAAGTGCCAATCTTTATATATGTTTGTTTATGTTCTATGTTAACTAATCTTGAATCTCAAAACGTGTTTTAAACCTTGTGCAAGAAATTGCACAAAGGATCAAAATTTGATATTTTGCTAAGTCTTGGTTTAAACCTTGGAATTTTTGGGATATAAGTGGATCATAGCATCCTGATATTGTGATATCAGAGTGTTGTGAGGCTTATAACTTGGGGATAATCAAGTGTGGAACAAGGTTGCATTAATCAAGTTTATTTTCCAAAGTTGTCACCTTTCTGTTTTTGATTTATTTGTGCTCACCTTGTTGAATCTTAGAAGGGTTTTTTGTGGAAGCTTGTGCTTGTTCTTGCTAGGACATAAGCTCAAAAATTCGTGGGTGTGGATGTACATCCATGAGGTTTGAACCTTTTTACCCAAAATCTGCTTAAATACTTGATTTTTGGTGATTTGGTGCATTGCTTGTGTTCTTGTTGAATTAGTGGCTTAATCTTGCTTGATACTGCATAATATAACTGTTATTGTGTTTGATTGGGCTTGGGTAACACTGAAATACACTTATACTTGTTTAAATCTTGATTTGAAAAAGATAATGGGTGTTTGGGATTATCTGTTTAAGTGCATATGTTGCTATTGAGTTTGTGTTTGTTGGATATTTGTGTTTGTATCTGTTTAACACTTGGTTGTATGCTTAAACCTGCAAGTTTTCAGTTTTGAAACATCAATTTAAAGATTGTGCTATATCTCACTTGTTTTGACTATTTTTGACCTAAGATTTTGGGAACACCTAGAGTGTATGCATGTTTAGGGCTAAAAGGTGTTAAATCTTGTGTAACCTGATTTGAAGATTTGAGTGTTTAAAATTGGCTTGGTGGTCAAGTATATCAGCAAAGTAAAAAAGTCTGCTTGTTCTTGTTCATCAGTAACTATTTTGTGATTGAATCTTGATTTAGACCTTGAACCAATGCATGAAACTTGTTAATTTGTGTTCATTTGAATTAAAATACAGCTTGTGTATGCTTTTGGTGCAATTTGGTTGGCTGAATCTTGCTAAAACAGCTTATTGAGTTCATAACTGCTTATGTTCATGTGTGTGAGATATATGGTGATGTTTTGAATTAACTGTACTAATTGGCTGTTTGCAATTGTGTTTTTGTGATTGTTATTGACACCTTATGATTAACTGATCATTTGGGTGCCTTTGCTTAACTTGAATCCACAAAAAAGTCATATAAGACAAAAAGTCAAAAAGGTCAAGCAGGGGGAAAAGTTCCCACTGCTCAACCACCAAAACTAGCCCCTTCTAGTGTAATTTGTCATTCAGCTTATTCATAAGCCAAATTGGCTCATCCAGACTTGCAACAACTTATTTTTTGTGATAGATCTTCCTCATTTGACCCATTTATTTGATCTGGAGCTTATTAGACTTTGACTTTGACTTTTTACTAGAAAACTCATTAAGTTGACTTTTAAACAAGCGCTTATCTGCTTATTCTGGCTTATTGCTTGTGCTTATTTGAAAACTTTTTGATTATTTTGCTTAGTTAAGTCATTTAAAAGCTTTTGAAAGTTGAATCAGCACTTGAGGTGGTCTAGAACTCAAAAACAACTATTTTGTCGTTTTGTGAAGAGAGTCTTGGCTTATTTCATGCTTATTTCTTGTACTTTTTCCAATTTTCTTTTTACAGATCTCTTAAGTAACTCAAAAGAAGCTTGTGTGTCAAGTTTGAGCTTATGGCATCAGCTTATAGCTTAATGGGCCAAAAAGCCCATTAAGAATAAGCTGCTTTGAAATAAGCTAGCTTAAACACATTTTCAGCTTTTTGGCCTTCAGAGTTTTGTTCTTAAAATCAAATTTTAAGTCAAATAGGAGCTTTTGGGCTTATTTGGACAACATTTTTCTTATTGGGCCTATTTGAGCCCATTAAGGGACTGTTTGGACTTTTAGCCCATTTCTAGGCCCAATAGGGGTATTTTGTAATTTCAACTTCATTTCTGTATTATTTAGGTTAAAATAAGCTAGTTTTCAACTTTTTAGAATTTTTTATAAATTTTAGATTTTTATTAATATTTTATTATTAAAAATTAAAATTTAGATTTTTCAAAATTTTCCATTTTTCTTAGTTTAAATACATTAAGTTAGGAATTTTACAATTTTTAGAATATTTTTATTGTCATTAGATTAATTTTTAGAATTATTTTAAGTTTTAATAGTTTTTAATTTTTTTCAAATAGTTTTTATTAATTTTAAAATTTTCAAAAATAGTCATAAACTTAGTTAAGTCATTTTAGAGGTTTACAAGTAAAAAAATATTATTTTGGGCTTTTTGTTAATTAAATTGATTTTTGGGCTTTAATTAGAATTAAAAAATTATTATTTAATTAAATAAAAGTTTTGAGTGATTTTTGATTTTTTGTAAACTCTAATTACATTTTTTAGGATTTATTTCAATTTTCTAGGAATTTTTAGGGTAAATTTTTAATTTTGTCACTTTTTACGGTTTTCCGTGTACGACTATTCGTCATAAGTGTAATTCACAATCGTAACCGTCATTCTCTTCTAATCTCTCTTCTATTTTCTTTCTTCATAAATTATAATCACAAAAGTTAATCATCTCTCTACACAACACACTTGCCTCCTTGGGAAACGAACTTGAACTTCATTGGTCATTAGTGCTTGGTTTTTCTAAACCGACACTTAATACTTTCCCTATTTTGCTCTCTTTTCCTAAAGAGTGGTAAAAACACTACATCATTTTTGGTGCCGCTGCCGGGGAGGCGTGTTGTGTTTTGATTTGAAAAATTGTTGTTTTTATATAGCCATAATATCTATTTGTATTAGTAGCACTCTACTAATACGTATTATCGGTTTTTCGTTTTTTGTGTGAATACTATTGCTATATTGTATACGTAGAACAATAAATTCACAAGTACTCCAAAAGTGTGAAAACACAACCTTGATTGGGAGGTCATTACTCAATCATTGTATTCGAATCTCAAACAAGAAATCAAAGGCAAAATAGATAAATACTTTCGTGAAGCTTAATTTTTAAAAACACAAACTATAAGGTGGGTATAAGGCGGGTATTATAAAATATACCCTAAGGAAAAAGGCTCTTAAGTGCTTCGCGCCGCCTCGTTTCCCCGCTTGCTTGTGCGTGTTTAGATAAAAAGGGCTAATCGAGGGTTTGCCAACCAAAGTATTATATAAGTATCATATATAGTTTCTTGGTTTCATTTGATTAAACCCTCTTGAACGTTTTGGTGCTCCACCAACGTTCTTAAGTCATCGAAGGCGCTCACTTCACGTGATCGTTTTCATTCCTTGAGGCCTCTTTAATCAAGAGATTTGATTAAGGAGGAGATTTGTAGATTTTTGTCTACTTAATACAATCACAAAAATCCAAAAAAAGTAAAAACAATCAAAAACCACAAAAAATTTGGAAAAATTTAAAACACCAAAAAGAATCTTCTTTGCTCATCCCCACATTATACGTGACATTTATGCAAACTCGCAACCAAGCAAGACGTGCACGTAAACGTAGAAACCGAAAGGAGTCAACACCTCCTCCTAATCTTTCTAGTGAGGAGCCTCCTATTGACGAACCTATCGTAAGAGAAGAACCAACCATGGTGAATCGAACTATGATGGAGTTACTTCAAGCACCCACCGAGGGATATGGAGAGGCTATTGTAATTCCCGCTATCCTTGCGGAGAATTTTGAAGTGAAAACGGGTTTGTTGTCGATGATCCAAAACAACAAATTCCGTGGTGATGAAAAGGACAACCCGCACAACCATATCCGCCAATTCAGTCGTCTTACCGCCACTTATAAATTTAAGGATGTTGCTAATGACTCGATTAAGATGATGCTTTTTCCGTATTCCTTAGCGGGGCCCGCTAAATTTTGGTTAAATAAAGAGCCACCCAATTCTATATTGACGTGGAAGGATCTCGTTTCTTAGTTTGTGAACCAATTTTTTCCGCCCTCTAAGACTACGCATTTGAAAAACGAGATTTCAAAATTTTCACAAGAATTTAATGAGAGTTTTTCAACGGCTTGGAATAGGTTTAAGGAAATGTTACATGAGTGTCCTCATCACGGTTTTTCCGACTTGCATCAAATTGACACGTTTTACAATGGATTAAATGATCATGAAAGGGATTATCTAAATGTCGCCGCGGGTGGTAATTTTTTGTGTAAAACGGTTGAGGAAGCGTTGTTGATAATTGAGAATAGATCTAAGGTGTATAGTCCTCGTAACACATCGAGTGTTCGTAAGGCTTCGTCTTCGGCTTCACCTTCTTTGTCTAATACCATCGATGCTTGCCAAATTGAGGCAAACTTGGAAAACAAAATCTTTCATAAGCTTAAAGGAATTTTAATTGAATTCAAAGTTGGAGAACAAAGTGCTCCCGCTACGGCTAAAGCGGTTGAGGTTTCATGCATGTATTGTGGTGGAGGTCATGATTTCTCCGAGTGCATTACCAACGGTGGTAACACTTCGAGTGCCTACGCGGCCACGGGAACTTACAACCAAAACGGTCAAGTTACCCGCTCCAATCAATTGACTCCACCAGGTTTTGCTCCAAATCAAAATGCTAACAACAACTATCGAAACAATCAAGTTGGTTTCAAAAACAATTACAAAGGAAACTATGGGAATCAAGGTGCTAATAATCATGTTTCAAACAAAAATCAAAACAATGATTTTCAAAACAACAACAAGGGTTTGCAAACTTTGAAAGATCTTCCAAATGAATATGTTGAATACGCTAATGGAAACGATGCTAGGTTTGACAACATTCAAAGAGAAATCATTAGCCTAAGATCCGAGTTTAAGAACGACTTGAAGAAGGAGTTGAAAAACGAGTTAGAAAATGAGCTTAAAATCCATACAAACAAAATAGAAGGGAATGTAACTAGGTTACAATAAAACCAACAAAAAATGGAACAAGGGCAACATGAAATAAAACAAGAGATGATTAAGGCCGAGAAGAGGCAATCCATGTTTGAGGATAAAATTTCATCTATGTTTGAGGCTATTATGTGCAAACCGTCTTCGAGTAGTCTTCCTAGTAACACCATATCGAACCCTAAGGGAGAGATGAAAGTGATTACCACACGTAGTGGTAAGACACTTAAGGAACCGACTCCTCAACCAATTGCTCCTACGGAGGTTGCAATTGAGGAAGAACCCGAGGTGGTGGTTGAAAAGGAGCATGTCCATCCCATAAAGTACCGCTCATGCCACACCTACGGTTGACCCATTACCACATCTGGAACCCGAGATTCCAAAGGCTATGCCTATGCCTCAACCCACACCAACTTTGCCCTATCCATCGAGACTTAGAAAGGAGAAACGTCAAGAGCGCGATAACTACCAATTTGAGCTTTTTATGAAAATGTTTCATGACGTTCATTTTAATGTGAGTTTTGCCGATTCTTTGGTCATGATGCCTCGATTTGCCGCTAACTTTAAGAGTATATTGAACAACAAGGAGAAATTGCAACAATTGTCTAATTGTTCATCGGTTTATCTTAACCGCATACCTCAAAAAGTCGGTGATCCCGGTAAATTCTTGATTCCATGTGCAATCCAAGATATGGAAGAATGATATGCCTTGGCTGATCTTGGTGCTAGTATTAACTTGATGCCACTTGCAATCTTCAAGTCGCCCAATCTTCCTAATATTACTCCTTCACTAATGTCTATCGAGTTGGCCGATCATTCCATGATTCCCGCATGTGGATTGGCGGAAGACGTTTTTGTGAAAGTGGGAAAGTTCTATTATCCGGTAGACTTTATCGTTGTCGGTATTCCCACGGATCCTCAAGTTCCTCTCATTTTAGGTCGTTCGTTTTTAGATACGTCTATGGCTTTAATTGATGTGCATGCTAGAAAGATCACCTTACGTTTCAACAACGAGGAACTTGTTATAAACGCAACTCAAAATTCTCAACTTTCTCATGTTTATTCCATTCCTACCATAAACCTCGTTGATATGATCGACGTTCTTTGCGAGGAATTTTCACAAGAAGTTCTAGGTTTTGGTGATGTTGAAAATAGTGGCAATCCCACTATGCTTGATCCCATTCTTGATAACTCGACACCAACCTTCACTCCATTTTAAGGTGGTGGTTTTACGTTGGAAGAATTCGATGTTCCACGTACTTGTGACGAAGACCTCGACAATGATGAGGACTTCTCGATTATCAAGGATTTTCTTAACGATTTCCCATTTCCTCCAACCGAGGAGGTTATGAGTAACGAGCCCAAATATTCAATTGAGGAACCACCTATCCTCGAGTTGAAAGATTTACCTCTTCACATTGAATATGTATTTTTGGAGGAGGACGACAAGTTGTCGATTATTATTTCAAAAGATCTTTCGAATGATGAAAAAACCGCACTTGTCGATGTTCTAAAGGATCACAAAGGGGCAATTGCATGGAAGTTATCCGACATTAAGGTGATCGATCCCAAATTTTGTACCCACAAAATCTTAATGGAGGAGGATTACAAACCCGCAATACAATGTCAAAGGAGGGTGAACCCCAAAATTCACGACATCATCAAAAAGGAAGTCCCTAAACTCCTTGACGCGGGAATGATTTACCCTATTTCTGATAGCCCTTGGGTGAGTCCTATCCATTGTGTCCCTAAAAATGGAGGAATGACCGTTGTGCCAAACGATGCCAACGAGTTAATTCCAACTAGACTCGTGACCGGATGGAACGTGTGCATTGACTATCGTAAGTTGAACGACGCCACTCGTAAACACAATTTTCCTTTTCCCTTCATGGACCAAATGTTGGAGCGTCTTGCAGGAAACGATTTCTATTGCTTTTTAGATGGTTTTTCCGGTTACTTCCAAATCTCTATCGATCCTCGTGATCAAGAAAAAACTACGTTTACGTGTCCATATGGAACGTTTGCCTATTAGAATGCCATTCAGACTTTGTAATGCACCGGGAACCTTTCAAAGGTGCATGATGGCTATTTTTCATGATATGATCGAAAAGACGATGGAAGTCTTCATGGATGACTTTTCCGTGTTTGGTAGTTCGTTCACTTCGTGTTTGTCGAATCTTGGGAGAATGTTGAAGCGTTGTGAGGAAACCAACCTTGTGCTTAATTAAGAAAAATGTCATTTTACGGTTAAAAGTGGAATCGTCTTAGAGCACAAGGTTTCGAAAGCGGGGATTGAGGTAGATCAAGCTAAGGTAGACGTCATCGCCAAATTACCTCATCCCAAAACCGTTAAGGGAGTTAGGAGTTTCCTAGGCCACGATGGCTTTTATCGACGATTCATCTAGGATTTTTCAAAGATCTCTCAACCTATTACACATCTCCTTGAAAAAGATGCATGTTTTGTCTTTGACGAAGATTGGGTACGAGCCTTTGAAATCCTTAAGAGGAAACTTACCGAAGCTCCCATTCTTGTTGCTCCCAATTGGAACCTCTCTTTTGAGCTCATGTGTGATGCTAGTAACTACGCTATTGGGGCCGTATTGGGGCAACGTCATGAGAAACACTCCTTGCCTATTCACTATGCTAGTAAGACGATGACCGAGGCTCAACTAAAATACTACAACGGAGAAGGAATTCCTTGCCGTGGTGTATGCATTTGAGAAATTCCGACCTTATCTCGTCTTGACTAAATGCATAGTGTATACGGATCATTCGGCTATCAAGTATCTTATTGATAAACAAGATGCAAAGCCGAGATTACTTCGTTGGATTCTCCTCCTTCAAGAATTTGATCACAAAATCATTGACAAAAAAGGAGCCGAGAATCTAGCGGCCGATCATCTTTCTCGTTTGGAAGATCCTCACCAAAGTGTTTACGAGCCCAAGGAAATCACCGAAACATTTCCGCTCGAGACACTTGGTGTAGTGAATTCTAAGCTTGATTCTTCTACCCCATGGTTTGCGGACATCGCAAATTACCATGCGGGCAACTTCATCATCAAGGGTATGACGACTAAAGAAAAACGAAAATTGTTTCGTGACGTCAAGTTCTATTTTTGGAACGACCCTTACTTGTTTCGAACTTGTGCGGATCAAATTATTCGACGTTGTGTCTTTGGTACCGAAGCTTCTAACATGCTTAGAGCTTGTCACGAGAGACCCACGGGTGGTCACTATGGTGCTAATCTCACGGCTAAGAAGGTTTTTGATGCCGGTTTCTTTTGGCCTACTATTTACCGAGATGCACATGAGCTTATGAAGTCGTGTGACTCATGCCAACGACAAGGAAAAGCCTCACAAAAAGATAAAATGCCACAAAATATCATCCAAGTGTGTGAGATCTTTGACGTTTGGGGCATCGAATTTATGGGACCGTTCCCATCATCTCGTGGTAATAAGTACATCCTTGTCGTCGTTGACTACCTATCTAAGTGGGTGGAAGCTAAGGCTTTGCCCACCAACGATGCTCGTGTGGTAGTCAAGTTTTTGAAAAGCTTGTTTTCTCGGTTTGGAACCCCTCGTGCGATCATAAGCGATCGTGGAACCCATTTTTGTAACGACCAATTCGAAAGGGTCCTAAGGAAATATGGGGTTACACATCGTCTTTCTACGGCTTATCACCCACAAACGAGTGGGTAAGTCGAGGTTTCAAACCGAGCTTTAAAGAGGATCTTGGAGAGATCTATTGGGGAAAACTGACAATCTTGGTCGGATAAGTTGGACGATGCTTTATGGGCCTTTAGGACAGATCATAAGACGCCCATCGGGTGCACTCCCTATAAGCTTGTGTATGGGAAGAATTGTCACTTTCCAATTGAACTTGAACACAAAGCTTATTGGGCCTTTAAGAATTGTAATGATGATATGGAGACCGCGGGAAAACACCGGAAAATGCAATTAAATGAATTGGATGAATTAAGGGATATTGCTTATGAAAATTCATTAATTTATAAAGAAAAGACTAAAAAGTTTCATGATTCAAAAATTAAAAACTGGGTTTTTAACATTGGAGATCAAGTGTTGCTTTTTAACTCTCGTTTGAAGATCTTTTCCAGTAAGTTAAAATCCTGTTGGTCCGGTCCATTCACCGTGACTCAAGTTTTTCCATATGGGACCATCGAGCTAGCTCAAAATGATGGCCCCAATTTCAAGGTGAATGGACATAGGTTAAAGCACTACTTTGGCGGGGAAGTTCCATCCTTGAACTACCTCGACCAAATCACCTTCCCCAATGATAATTAGTATTGAGGGGATCGAGTCGAGCTCATGACTCGGTAATCAAAAACGAGGTGCCTCGTGGGGGAGTCTCATGCTTATCCTAAGTATATATTATCGCTTTCTAATGTAGTAACGTGTGGGGATTTGTGCCCTTCCAACCTTTGTTCCGTGGTTGTTTGTGAATTGTGGATTTTAGATGATCATTATCTTCATGATTGGAGCCTCTCGTGTTCGTTTTATGGGAGCACTTGATCGGTTTCTTTGAATACTTTCTCAATATCCATGATATATCCTTTGATGTTCTAACCTGAGGTTTATAGCACACTTTATAAACGGCTTTAAATTTAACGGTTACACCCTTTCCATGCTAGATTAAGCATTCGACTACGTCTCTAGTATGGGGGTTTTCCAACCCTTAGACTCGAAACATTAAGGACAATATTTAACTTTAGTATGGGGGTGAATAGATACTTGTCTTGCCAAACCTTCACACTTTCCAAAGTTTATCTTTTTGTTTATCGTTTTATTGCAAAATAAGGCTAAAAATGGCCAAATTTTAAAATTTTCTCATGTTTTATAAGTGTTTGAAGACACGAATGTAGATTTTCCGGTGGCGAGAATAAGAGTAATTTTTTACTCGACCGTGCGTGTTGAGCACTTAGCTTCGATTCCTTAACTTTTATATTAGGCTAAGTCTCTTAAATGAGGACGAGAAATGATAGAGTTAATTATAAGTTACTATGATAAACGTAGAGTACTCGTATTCTTTCAAAAACTCATGTGTTCTCGTTGTTTGCTTATTCTCCCCTCGCTTGTAAATATTTTTTATTAATAAATATTGACTTAGCGGTTTAGTCTTGATTGTTGGTTTCTAGTCTTTTCTAGTAGCTTCCATGTAATTAAATTGGGAAGACATTAAGGTATCACCAGCGTCACGGTTTTGAAGTATTGGCAACCCGAATAATCGAAAGCTTCACCCAATAATAAGATTTCAAATGCTCACCTAAATCAAGCAAACAATTTGAAGCTCACAAGGCCGAAAAATCTATGCAAAACTGAAAGTGAATCAAGCCTTAATCTTTGAAGATTTAAAGATCCAAAATTCGCCTTAGCGTGAGGATATACGTCTTTGGCCATAATAAAACCACCGATAGGAGGATAATAAAAGGCAAGGCAAGACCGAAGTCATAATAAAAGCTTCATGGCGAAGTTGAATAAAAGATGGAGGTAAACCTATGATAATAAGGCCCTTCCGTTAGGGGTCGTATAAAAGTCTTGGTAATAAGTCTCATGTTCAAAACCTTTATAAAACCGTGTTTATTGATTCTTCTTGTTGACTTAATTTTTTGACATCGTTGTCTATTAGGAGGGGTTATTAATTCGATGGTCTTGGTTACACCGTTAGGACTCTACTTTTAGACCTAAATCTCTATTATCACATAAGTCAAACAATGTATCCTCTTGAAATATTCAAGACAAAATAAAATATAAGAGATAGAACTTAGGAATATGGGAGGATAAGTACGTGATTAGGGCATATGAGTAGTGTTAGCATTACTAACTTATAATGACAATGATCTCGTTGCACGCTTAGCATGGAATTGGGGTGAAAATCGAGGACGATGAAATTATTTCTAACGAAGCATTCACGTGTTCTTATTCTATGAACCTAAACGTCCTATTTTGCGATGAAAATCATACATTATGTCTAAAAACGCAAGTAGTAGTAATAGTACTAGTGTAGCTAGTTTATCATTCAATAAAAATGAATTTTGGAGGTGCTACGATACTTTATTCTAGCATTACGTGAGGGCACGGCAATGGTTTAGTATGGGGAGTGATGAGACTGCTTTTATACATAGTCTCATCGTCCAAAACGGGCTTTAAATGCATTAAATATCATCAAAAATGCCAAATATATGCTTGTGTTTGTTTCTTGTGTATTTTAGGTACGGATATTGAGAAAATGACAAAAGATCACAAGAAACATGCAAAAACGAACACGAGAAACGAAGCCGCACAATGAACCAAGCCCTAATGAAGATTTTCCAAGAAAAACCCTTGAAGAATTGAAGATTATGCAAGAAGGGTCCTCCAATATTGAAGAATTGACACTTTAAACCCTTGTATATTCATAATTACAAGTTTGGTCCTTAAAGTTTGTCAAATTTACAAAAAGGGCCCTCCACTTTGAAGAATTGGCAAGAATGGTCCCTCAACAATCATGACTTGTCAATATTAGTCCTCCAAAAAGTCAATCATACAAGTCAAGACCATTAACTATGAAGAAAATGCCAAAACAGCCCTTCAAGAATCAACAAGTGGCAAGAAATACCCCTGAAAATACTTTGGAAAAGTATTTGGGGCAAAAGTATGAAAATGGAAACTTCAAATACAAAGGATTCTGAATTTATGCCTATTAAACTTCAAGTGACAAACAAGGAAGAAATAAGGGGTTAATTATGGCAGACAAGCAAAGTTACCTAGACCTATTACCTTGTGACACGTGCCCCACTAACCTAAATCAACCAATCACCACTCAGCCTGCCTCCACCTCACCATCCCACTCACCATTATTTAACTAATCATAACAGATTAGTAAAATTAGCGGTTAACATCTTGTTTAAACCCAAAAACGAATCAAAACATGCACTGTTTAAACATATGAACACAATTGGGTTTTCCCTAATTACTTGTAATTAGGCCCTAATATTATCCAGATTTATGATTAAGGGACCCTTAATCACATCCCAACTTCAAAAACTCATGCCACATCAATCAAGAACCCCACATGAGATTCCCATGCTACAAAGGATGAAGATACTGCCAAAAACCACCAGCCAATCCAATGTTCAAGATTGAAGCTTGAAACTTAAGCTTGTTTTAAGCCTTTGATGCAATTCCAACAGCTCACACCTCAACAAAACGCCAAATTCTGTCACATGATCAAGCAAAATGCCAAAATCCTCAAGGGCATTTTTGGGACTTCATCAACTAGGGTTTTACGTTTTTATGCATCTTAGTTAACCATTGTAGCCTATAAAAGGCATAGGACTCTTTCATTTTCAATTGCTCTTGAATTTTTCCAGGTTCACATTTTCTGTAAATCCTTGTTCATTGTTTAATGAAAAGTGTTTGAATTTTATGAAGAAAAGTCAAGTGCCAATCTTTATGTATGTTTGTTTATGTTATATGTTAACTAATCTTGAATCTCAAAACATGGTTTTAAACCTTGTGTAAGAAATTGCATAAAAGATCAAAATTTGATATTTTGTTAAGTCTTGGTTTAAACCTTGGAATTCTTGGGCTATAAGTGGATCATAGCATCCTGATATTGTGATATCAAGGTGTTGTGAGGCTAATAACTTGGGGATAATCAAGTGTGGGGACAAGGTTGCATTAATCAAGTTTATTTTCTAAAGTTGTCACCTTTCTGTTTTTGATTTATTTGTGCTCACCTTGTTGAATCTTAGCAGAGTTGTTTGTAGAAGCTTGTGCTTGTTCTTGCTAGCACATAAGCTCAAAAATTCGTGGGTGTGGATGTACATCCATGAGGTTTGAACCTTTTTACCCAAAATCTACTTAAATACTTGATTTTTGGTGATTTGGTGCATTGCTTGTGTTCTTATTGAATTAGTGGCTTAATCTTGCTTGATACTGCATAATATAACTGTTATTGTGTTTGATTGGGCTTGGGTAACACTGAAATACACTTATACTTGTTTAAATCTTGATTTGTAAAAGATAAGGGGTGTTTGGGATTATCTGTTTAAGTGCATAAGTTGCTATTGAGTTTGTGTTTGTTGGATATTTGTGTTTGTATCTGTTTAACAATTGGTTGTATGCTTAAACCTGCAAGTTTTTAGTTTTGAAACATCAATTTAAAGATTGTGCTATATCTCACTTGTTTTGACTATTTTTGACCTAAGATTTTGGAAACACCTAGAGTGTATGCATGTTTAGGGCTAAAAGGTGTTAAATCAAAGTTTGTGTAACCTGATTTGAAGATTTGAGTGTTTAAAATTGGCTTGGTGGTCAAGTATATCAGCAAAGTAAAAAGTCCACTTGTTCTTTTTCATCAATAACTATTTTGTGCTTGAATCTTGATTTAGACCTTGAACCAATGCATGAAACTTGTTAATTTGTGTTCATTTGAAT
This sequence comes from Glebionis coronaria, assembly GCA_025667525.1. NCBI lineage: Eukaryota > Viridiplantae > Streptophyta > Magnoliopsida > Asterales > Asteraceae > Glebionis > Glebionis coronaria. Next base: position 43,985 of record JANFOE010002956.1, read on the forward strand.
TAAATACAGCTTGTGTATGCTTTTGGTGCAATTTGGTTTGCTGAATCTTGCTAAAACAGCTTTTTGATTTCATAATTGCTTATGTTCATGTTTGTGAGATATCTGGTGATGTTTTGAATTAACTGGACTGATTGGCTGTTTGTAATTGTGTTTTTGTGATTGTTATTGACTCCTTATGATTAACTGATCATTTGGGTGCCTTTTCTTAACTTGAATCCACAAAAAAGTCATATAAGACAAAAAGTCAAAAAGGTCAAGCAGGGAGAAAAGTTCCCACTACTCAACCACCAAAACTAGCCCCTGCTAGTGTAATTTGTCATTCATCTTATTCATAAGCCAAATTGGCTTATCCAGACTTGAAATAACTTATTTTTGTGATAGATCTTCCTCATTTGACCCATTTATTTGATCTGGAGCTTATTAGAATTTGACTTTGACTTTTTACTAGAAAACTCATTAAGTTGACTTTTAAACAAGTGCTTATCTGCTTATTCTGGCTTATTGCTTGTGCTTTTTTGAAAACTTTTTGATTATTTTGCTTAGTTAAGTCATTTAAAAGCTTTTGAAAGTTGAATCAGCACTTGAGGTGGTCTAGAACTCAAAAACAACTATTTTGTCGTTTTGTGAAGAGAGTCTTGGCTTATTTCAGGCTTATTTCTTGTGCTTTTTCCAATTTT